>JADIIU010000027.1:0-135836 GCA_027603945.1 Terramyces sp. JEL0728 | reverse complement strand
AAAAATCTATTGTCGCCTTATTTATAGCAAGACGCGTGGATTGATTGGCTATTTTACAAATATGTGTGATGTAAGAGCAACAAAATATTAAACACCCTTTGCTCAAAAGTATTGATTTTTTGATTGTACAATTTTTGACTGTTTCAACTTTGAAACCCCCAATTAATTACAACTTTTTTCGTCTGCACTGCAATCTGAATGAACAAGTCAATCTCAAAACGTCCTATAATTTTAGATCGGCCATTGAACAAGACAAAGAATGATACAGTACTTGAAGTTAATCCAGGTTTCATTGTCGGCTTACAATTTCTTGTTTTCTGAAATGCTTCAGTACACACAAAAGCAAGTCTCTGGAATAGAAGATTTGGAGAAAAAGTAATACACGTTTTATTCAGGCTTGCAGAACTTGGATACCGAGTAGGAGTAAGATTATTGGAGCTGATTATGTTTCGGTTAGTCTTAGATAATGCAGGGATAAGAACTTGAAGCGTGAAGTTAGGCTACTACAAGTTCTGCTTTTCATAAACACAACGCTGTGGAAAAGTTTATTTGGAAAAGCAGCAGATTCCCTAGAGAGAGGAACCGACAGTGAAGATGAATGTAATTACCATTAACCCAGATATGATTAGTGAAAACGAACCCATTATAACGAAATTTATATCTGTACCAAAAGAAATGTCGAGTTTGAATTGCGGAGCATTCATTGCTGGTATAGTAGAGGCAGTGTTGGATTCAACGGGATTTGTAAGATGTTTTTGATTGTAGTCGGCAGTGGTTTCTGCCCATTCAACCGGAAGTGCAGCACATCCAACCCGCACCACGATTTTAATGAAATTCGATAAATCAGTAATGGCTCGCGAAAGGTTTTTTGAATCCCGTCAATAGGCAATATAACTTTATTACTTTCTCTTTTTCTTCTTGCCTTCTTTTTTTTGAGGTGCAGCTTGAGGTCCAAATGCAACTGGAATTAATATAGCCATTACCTGAAACACGAACATTCTTCTTTCTTGCTTCCAGCATAATTTCCCGGTCTCTCTTTATATCAAACCAGACATCTCTCAGTTTCAGCTGTTTCAGGGAAGGATCCTGTGCTGCCAGTTTTACTACTGATACATCCGGTGGATAATAATTTAAAAGAGCTTCTCTGCTGCTTTTCAGCATTGGACTCGTCTCTAGACTTTTGAATAGCTGTGCTCGTATTTTCTGTAATTTTGACATTTTTTTCAAAGTTTTCAAAGATC
The DNA here is from genome assembly GCA_027603945.1 of Terramyces sp. JEL0728. Taxonomy (NCBI): domain Eukaryota; kingdom Fungi; phylum Chytridiomycota; class Chytridiomycetes; order Rhizophydiales; family Terramycetaceae; genus Terramyces; species Terramyces sp. JEL0728. Next base: position 134,595 of record JADIIU010000027.1, on the reverse strand, counting down.
AATGAGCAAAAGTCTTCAGCAATCACTTCAAGAACAGGTCGCCCAATTCCAGCAAACCCAAAAGGAATACGATCTGGCAGTCCAGAACAGAACTGCGTTAGAATCACAGTTGAAAGAAAATGAACAGGTATCGATCGAATTTGGATTATTGAAAGAGGAATCAAACATTTACAAAATGATTGGGCCATGCTTGGTAAAGCAAGAGAGGTAATTTTGATCTGAGCTAGGTATTTTTAACTGACTCCAGAGTGGAAGCGATTTCAAACGTAAAGAAGCGTATTGAATATATCACCAGTGAGATCAAGCGATCAGAGCAGTTGATTAAGGAATTGCAAGAAAAACAAGAAAAGAAAAAGCTTGAAGTAAGCTCGATTTAAATTGCAGGTCGTTAAATTGGAAACTGCTTACCAACAGCAATTGGCATCCCAAGTGTAATTATACACTTGGTGTAATAAAATGTTAATCTTCAACTCTGCTTTCAAGAGTCCAAAACAATTTTTTCCAATTTTTTGAATGGGGAATTACCAGTCTGTAGAGGACGACTCTGTAAATAAACAGTCCTCGATTATTATAAAGAAGGAAGAAACGCCAGAGATAGAGATATCAGCAACCCAAGGGTTTTCTGTAGCATATAGGACAGAATTGGAAAAAGCAGGAATCAACTCGCATTTCGAACGGGTGTCTCCAGTTCCGCAAATAAGTTTACCGTATCATACTGTGGAAGAAGAGAAGCATTCGATACAAATACAGCCGCCCATTGAAGGGAAAAAAATCGACGGTTTGAAGCAAAGTAGAACGGAAGTTCAGAAAGGATTGGCCGAGGAGAGTGTACCAGCCATCAAAGTCCTTTCGCCACCAGTGCTCTCACTCTCACAGATGGAAATACTTCAACCTACCAGCGAATACAGCTATTTTACAGATGATATGAAACGCTCCCGACAGGATAAAGGGTCTACTTTGCCAGCTCTAAAGTAATATTTGCTTGATATAGAAAACCAACTTTGCTGGAAAGACGAACGAGGAGCAACTCTGTCCTCGTTAACAGTTCTTTGTTGCGGAATAATGGGCGGTCGATATCCCTTGAAATACCGAAAAGCTCTCCAATTTCGATTCCAGATTTGAAGCCTCCAAGGCTAGACACTCAAAAGATTTCCAAAATCGCGGCTCAAAACCATGAGTTTTCGCCCTTATCCGCAAATTCTGCAAAGAGGGCTGCGACAACCTTGGAACTGTGCTCGATGCTTCACAAATATCATTATTTACCGGTATGGTATGCAGAAACTGTAAAAACTGTAAATATATCACAAATCAAGGAAAAAATCAACTTTATTTACAATGCCATCAATGAAATGGAAAAATCAAGGTTGCGGGATGAATATTCGACTTTTTCGCTTAAAATTGGGTCAAAGCAAGAGAATAAATTGCTGAATAGGTATTCTGATGCCCTTCCATTTGACCACAGCCGTGTTGTGCTGCAGTCGGACGGGGCAGACTATATCAATGCATCGTTCTTGACTTCACTAAACGGCTCAAAAAAATACATTGCAACCCAAGGACCGGTGCCGCAATCTTTTGGTGATTTCTGGCAGATGGTGTGGGAACAAAACACTGCCGTGATCGTAATGATTACAAAGGAAGAAGAGCAGGGAAGGATTAAATGCCATCGATATTGGCCAGAAGAAATCGGGAATTCAAAAAGATACCATAAAATGACCAAGACCAATTCAATTTGCTTCAAAATATCACATGCGGAAAATTTCACAATTATGAATGGAAACTTGATAGTAAGAGAATTCATCGTCAAAAGGGAAATGCTACTCAAAGATGACCTCAGTGAAGCTCCAGAACTAAAAAGAATTCGGATGATCCAATATACGGCATGGCCAGACCATGATTCTTCCGACCCTCGGCAGGTTTTATCGCTGATAGATGTGGCAAATGAAATTAATAGACAAGCAGAAAAGGATTTCATAATCCACATGTCCTCTCCCGCAATGGAAATCGGACCAATGATTGTTCATTGCAGTGCTGGATTGGGGAGAACCGCTAGTTTTTGCACTATCGATTCTGTGCTAACTTTATTGAAATCAGGATATACAATTTATATACCAGGTGAATTGCCGCCAAAAGATTTGGTTGCGCATACCATCAATCACTTTAGAAAGGAAAGATGCGGGGCAGTTCAAACAAAGTCTCAATTACAATTTTGCTACGATGCAGTTATAATGCGAGTTGGTGATTGGTATTACCAAGGAGTGCCTGTGAGCTGGCCAATTGTAGATAAAATATTAGAATAGGTTAATAATATAATTGCTATAATTTTATTCACAGACAGTATGCGTATATGCAAGCAATCAGCAGTATAGCGAATGAAAATAGTTGGAATTTGTCGGGCTTTGATGCTTGAGTGATGGGAGGATGCTCATGGCCATATTTTGGTCTGCCTCCATTCAGCACAATTTCAAAGGGACATTTTGCGCCTAACTGGGTTGCAGCTAATAGACCAGAAGTGCATCCATCTTCGTGGAAGCCGTAGTTTGACCAAGCTCCTGCAAATATAGTTTGGCACTTATTTTGAATTTTATGCAACTCTTCCTGAGATTGGATTGTTTCCGCAGAATAGGTTGGATGGGTGTATTCCCAGCTTCCTAGCGTCTTGGTTTCGTCCGGTAAACGAATTGGATTCATGGTGACAATCACATTTCCAAATATTTCAGGATCAATAAAGGTTTGGAGATTGTTCATCCAATACGATAAACACATGGTAGTAGATTTAGTTTCATCTTGAACGTCAGTCAAATAGTTCCAGCTGCACCATGTGCTGCGGTTTTTCGGCATGAGTGTCTCATCTCGATGGAGATAAGCTTTATTCTGGCTAAACTTCACGCCACCAAGAATTCTAGCTTCTTCTGGTGTTGCATCATCCCCGAGCAACTTGAGGGCTTGATCAGAATGCGTTGCGAAAACCACATAGTCATATTCTTCCGACGAGCCATCCGCTAGGGTAACCTTTACTTTGTTTGCGTTTCTTTTAACTTTCAAGACCCTTGCATTCAATCTAGCGTCTTTCAATTGAGCAATAATCTTTTCAACATAGGTTTTGGATCCATTCGGTATGGTTTTCCACTTTGGGCGATTGGAAACTTGAAGCAAGTGGTGGTTGCGCATAAATTGCACAAGCGTTACCACAGGGAATTCGTCAAAAGCTTTGTCAGCAGGCATACTCCAAATGGCAGCAGTCATTGGCAGCAGGTAGTTTTCATAAAAGAATTTTGAATAATTAAACTTTTTGAAAAAGTCGCCGAGGGACATTTTAGCAAATTCGTGACTGTTTGGCGGTAGAGCGTCCGCTTCCCCTGCTATTCTAGTTGCTTGTTCATTAAAGCGGATTACTTCATAAATCATCTTCCACATTTGAGGATTAAGCAGGTTGGATCTTTGCGCAAAAATAGTATTTAGATTCTTTCCGGCCCATTCCAGAAACCCACCATTCCTAGAGACAGAGAAAGACATGTCGCTGAATCAATTCAAATCTACCTGTTCATAATTTCTACATTTAATCTCGATAAGAGCTGCAAAAAGTTGGGATATGTAATGTCGTTACAAACAATGAAACCAGTATCTACTCCAGTCTTTACATTTTCATTCTTTAGAGATGATATTTCAACAGTGTGTGCGTGTCCTCCAAAATAATCGTTCGATTCATAGAGTGTAACATTGAATTGATCTTTCGATTGTCCAAGGAGCCAAGCCGCAGACAATCCAGTAATACCAGATCCAATAACAGCTACCTGAAGTTAAGTTATCCTCTACTTTTTGCGACGGCATATAAAAGTGGAAAAATTACGAAATCAAAAAGTCATTTTGGAAATGTCGGTGCGGTAAAAACAACTAAATCGCAGTTATATCAGTACAAGAAATACTGCTGCCACTCGTATCATTAATCATCGTGGAATTGCAATTTAATATTTTCATGATTGATTCGCTCATAGCTGGAAACCCATTCCATCGAATATCTTTAGCAACACAGTTTCGCCCGCTATACTAACCAAGACGTTTTTCTACCAACAGTATTGGATCCTGATTAGAGTGACCTCATTCTGAGGAAAAATGATGGTTGGCACGCCCAACACTGATTTTCCGAGCAGATGTAAGGACCTGTCGAAAATTTTCATTTAACAGAAATGTTTGGTTTCGTTGATTCTGCCTTTGAAAGTGTTTGCCTGTCATTCTTGCAAAAATTCAAGCTTGGATTCGTGCAAATTCACACCTCAACCCAGACAATTGAAATAGGAGATTTCACTTCGAAAACTCGTGCAGTCATGACTGTAGTTAATCCTGCATTCTGGCAGAGAGTGGTGTTCAGCGGTGTACTTGGATTTGGTGAAGGGTTTATGAACGGGGAAATTGAAGTGGATGATCTAGCAAAGCTTTTATTGTATTCAGCGTTAACAATAGGATCTGTATCAAGAACCGGGAGAAAGTAAAGGAAATGAATGTGCTACCGCTTGGAATGAATAAACTGATCAACAGTACAATCAATTCCAATATTCCAAACACCATCTATAACGCTCTATTCAACATTCAGGCACACTATGATCTTGGTAATGAATTATTCGCGGCGTTCCTTGATCCAACTATGACTTACTCTTGTCCTATATGGAAAGACGAAAATGACGATGACTTGGAAAGTGCACAATACCGCAAGATCCACGCGTTGTTGGAAAATGCTCAAATTGAAAAGGGGATGAAAGTTTTAGAAATTGGGACTGGATGGGGGGCATTGGCTATAGAAGCCGTGAAATTGTACGACTGCAGCGTAATTTCACTTACGCTCTCTGAAGAGCAGAAGCTCTTGGCGGAAGAACGGATTGCTGCTGCTGGATATTCTGATAAAATCACTGTCTTGTTGTGTGACTATCGTAATTTGGACGCATCAGTGTACCATTTTGACAGAATTGTTACCTGTGAAATGCTGGAAGCAGTTGGTCCTGAATTTCTACCTCTATTTTTTGAATGTGCAGACAATCTTTTAGGGCCAAACGGGATCGTGTCCTTACAAGTAATTACCATGCCCGACTCGCGCTACGAAAACTATTGTACTTCTGTTGACTTTATCAAGAAACATATATTCCCTGGTGGCCACTGTCCCAGTGTTACAGCTTTAGTTGACGCCGTCTATGCTGGTTCAAAAGGAAGATTGATTGTTGATAAACTCGAAAATATAGGTCCTCACTATGCGAAATGTTTGCGTTTATGGAGGGAACGCTTCATGGCTAACTTTGATGAAGTCGTAAAAGAAACTGGCAAGCCGCACATATATACTCCAGAATTTAAAAGGAAATGGGAATTCTATTTCGCATACTGTGAAGTCGGATTCTCCACTCGATCATTGGGCGATGTCCAAGTACGATTATCTCGGGAATCAAATCAAGATCTATTGAAGGGAATCCCATTTTAAACCCAGCTTTATAATTGGTCAATAAACACTAATCCTTTATATCATTTGCTGGATTAAAAATGCCTTGAATTACGCGTTTGTTTCCTAGAATCGCACCTCGTTAAATTTCAGCCTACAGCCATGGACAAGTTGTCTCAAAATGTTCAAGTTGCAGTGAGAATTCGAAACCACTATGTAAACACATCCAACGAGAAAAGGGTAAATTATGATGGAACCGCTATCGCTGCCAAAGCAGAAAATTACGATAGCCTCAAGAAAATCTACAATTCTGTTGCTATAAATGATCCAGAAAAACGAAAAAGGAGCAAGACCTACACATACGACAGGGTCTTTAGCATGAAAGAGACACAGAGCGACATTTACTCTACTATTTCACCAATTATTGAAAAATGCATGCAGGGTTTCAATGGCTGTATTTTTGCCTACGGTCAAACCGGAAGGTAGCTGGTATATCATTGTAGTGGCAAAACTTATACCATGCAAGGACTGGATTCAGGTGATGAAAGAGGTGTGATGCCAAGGGTTATTGAACAGATCACCAAAGCTATCATTGAGGGAGAAAAGAAAGGCATAGAGTATACAGTAACTGGAAGCTACTTGGAAATTTACCAAGAACAATTAAAAGACTTGCTGGTCGGGGAAGAGGAGCAGGGTATATGTATTATTCATAGATAGTAGATTTAAGAATTCGAATCGATCCCTATTCGTCAACCGGGAAAGGGTTGTATGGTACAGTATCTCTAAAGAATAGTGGAAGGTCTGGTGGAAAAACATCTAAGATCCCCAGCAGACTACTATCAGTAACACTACTTTAACTAGTCTTATTACAAAAGGATACCAAAATAGAACCATTGCAGAAACCAACATGAACAAAGTATCGTCCCGTTCGCATGGGGTGTTTTCGCTAACTATCGACCAAACCGACAGACCTACTTCAACAAGCTCTGGCCTGATGTTAAATAAGAAGCGTTCCAAAATCCACTTGATAGATCTTGCAGGCTCTGAGAGGGTAGAATCCACCGGCGCAACTGGAACTCGGCTAAAAGAAGGATCTTCTATAAATTTGTCTTTATCTTCCTTGGGAAATGTCATTAATGCCCTATCAACACAAAGTGCTCACATTCCCTATCGTGATTCAAAGTTGACTTATTTATTGAGCGATTCTTTGGGCGGAAATTCAATTACGTTAATACTAGGTGAATAAGTTGGCTAATATAGCTTGCATCACACCACTAGCAATTTCTTATGATGAATCCACAGGAACTTTGAAATTTGCCGAAAGAGCAAAGAAAATACAGAATAGTCCGATAGTCAATTTAGATCCTCAGTCAAGAAAGTAATGAAACAGCTAATATAGAATTTCCGAGTTAGAAAACGAAATAGCCCGCTTAAGAAGCCTCTTAATGCAGTGCAAATGTAACACGAAAAACAACCACGAAATACAGTTGTTTAAATTGCAACCAAAATTCAGCAAGTTAAAATGGTGGGAAAAACTGTTGTGCATGACAAACGACAAATCTGCAGAGATCGTAACGAGAAATGCAAATATCCATAAAATGACATTGCAAAATGCATTTGAAAGCCAAGCTACCATTGCCATTGAAAATGAAAATATCTCTGATTCTACACCTTATCAAACTCGCGCCATTTCCACCGATTTATCTTCAACTAGAAGCTCACCATTTATGAACAGAGTAGAGAGTAGTGTTAAAACAACCAAGAAATTTCGCAAGGTAGGTCAAGTCGTACCATTTCGATGAAAGGATATCACATTGTAGCAATAAACTTCTTGTACAATAAAACCGGGCTATTTGAGTGCATGTTTATGGCTTTGAAGATATTTAAGAAACAGAATGCAAACTTTGTCCATACAGTGTCACAGAACCTATGTTTTAAATGAGACACATCAGGTTTCCGAATAAATCATGACCTAAATCAATTATTTCCAGAATATCGGCTCGTTCAAGAGAAATGTGAAATATGTCAGAGTACTTCAGCAAATGGTAGATATGAGCTTGATGTAAATTTCCAATTATTATTGTATTACCACCAATAACTTCATCAGCTTGGCTGCAGCCAGAGATTAGTTTGCAATATATTTGGAGTTTGTCTTTGAAACTAGATATAAAAATAAATATTCTTAATATTGTTCGCATTACTTTGCAACTAGTGTGAAGAATTATTATTTTAGAAAACGACATTCATTGTGTTTGTTCAAAGTTGACAAAAGTATTTTGAACCTTGAAAATCCATTGCTCTGTTAGCAGGATGGAAATCTAGTATACATTCCAGAGTGTTTGAAAATCTTTTCTAGCAGTAGTTGGATTCAACTTGGAAAGACCTTTAACATGTACTTTGACAGTAATACCAAAATTATCATTCAAGAAATTCAAAGTTTGTTCCTTATCAGTCAAGTTGCCCATATTTTCCTTAATATCAGCCATATGCTTGTCCAAGATTGAAGTGGCTCCAGCTGGATTTTTTGGTGAGATGATTAGACTTCTACATTTGTGTCTAAGTTAATAGCCGTATCCATTTCAGGTATCCATCATTATTGATAGTAATCTGCCTTTCAAAATTTGTCAGTGTATCTCATCAAATATTAGTTATTAGCTGACAGAACTTGCCTTTAATTTACAATCAGCATCAAAGGACAAAAGGAATAAAAAGGATTCTTACTAGGGATTATTATGTGGTAGATTTACTCGATCAGAAGCTTTTCAAAGCAATGCTGCTGTTTTATTATCTACTCTAATATATGGCACCTAATGGTTGATTGCACTAATCAGAGAAACAGAACTGCGAATTTTTAATTTTTTGTTATTCAAATCCAAACAAAAGCATAAGAACAACTTTATTAACTGATCAGTTTATATATTTCAGGTGGAAATACATTTACCTATCTGAATCCCTTACCGTAACTGGGATTAAAACTGTACTTTGATGGAAATTAATCTCCCAGAAAATTTTGTGAAAAAATTAAAATTTACCAGTATCGTTGAAATCTGCAAAATATTTGGCTTTAAATTAGTTTTCTTTGCAAGTGGGGTGTCACATTCTAATTTCTACATTCAACTGTTGCTCTTTACCATTAGATTTAGTAGATGGTATTGAATAGTGGTTCACTGGTTTGCTCTGTGCTGGTTTAATACTCTAGGTTCAAGTTGTCCAAAACGATTGATTTCGCAGGAGTAATCGATTGAGATTGACGAGTTCTAATACCTGTTATTTTGGAAAGATATCTGGCAGGGAAACATATTACTAGTTGAAATAATTGTTATTGAAGGCAATGATTTTATTTTAAATAAGTTCAATCATCATCAGCCTTCTCTGAAGAAGTCTTTTCATGGTGAAACTTTCGTAACAACGTGTCGACTTCTTCCACGCCTAATGGTTTGATATCTGCCAATTGCTTGATTTGTTGTGTTACTTCTTTAACTTCTGCGTCTGACAAAGTTAATCCCAACTGCTGAACACGGTTCTTTACAGCATTCCAACCCGTTAAGCGATGGCCTATGGAAACATACCGAGTCATTCCGAAATCGTGTGGATCGAGAATTTCATAGGTGCTTGGATTGTTGAGTATAGCCTTGGCGTGGATACCTGCTTTGTGTGTAAATGCGCAGTAACCAGTTATGTAGTTATTGAACGGCACTTGGATTTGAACAGCTTCAGCAACCAAGTTTTCAACCTCTCTTAATTTATCTAGTTTGTATTTAGCCATTACACCTTCGCGGTCTGCAGTGTACATCCTAGCTACTAAACCGCCAAGTGGGGTAATACCATTGCGTTCCCCAATCCCAAGTACAGAAGTATCAATATGCGTGGCGCCGGCTTCCAATGCTATGGTTAGTACTAATCCTACCAGCATAGGCGTTGGCAATTGCACATCCTGTATCGTTGTGGAAGTGGGTTTCAATATCACAGGAGACTACACCTCTCAGGGTTCTGACCAATTCGTACACTTGGCGAGGATCAGCACAACCCACTGTATCGGCAATTCCAACACGATTAACACCCAGCTGCTATTAGCGATCAAAAACCTTATCTACTGTCCTGTACAAATTAAGCAGATCAACCAAATCGCTCCTGAATGAATCTTCACTCGAGAAACGAACCTCGAGTCCTTTAGATTGGATGAATTTGATGACCTCTGTTGCTTGTTTGATGATATAATCCATATCTTTTCCGTGTGAGAATTCTCTCAAGAATGAGGATGTGCCAATAACGACATCAAGACCGTCCACGCCAGTTTCGACAGCTATTCTAGCATCATCCATGTGACAGCGAACATGTGTCAAAATCTTGGCTTTAAGCCCCAAATTGCAAATCGCGATACAATCCTGTCTGCTCTGTTCGGAAGCAGCTGGCGAAGTGATTTCAATGTATTCAACACCAAATTCGTCAAGAGCTTTTGCTATTTTGATTTTTGTCTCAGTGTCAAAGAATGCATTTGCAAACTGCTCGCCCTCTAAAATCAGTAATCAATAACCTCTTAGCGTGGATTCGATGATAGAGAAATTCTTTACCCTGGAGATCAGATCAGAGTAGCGCGGATGGACCACCTGCATCTGCGCAGCTTTGCCATTCCCAACAGCTTCCTTGGTGCCGTCATTCTTCTTTAACCTCTTGGTTTCTGTCATTTTTTGGCCTTTAGGCATTTTTCAGCTTTTAAAACAAAATTGTTGGTGATAAGGCTTCAGATCACCAAGCTTGGTGATTATCATCACGTGATTTGGAGATGCCAAAACTCGGACTATTACTTGCAGGATTTTCTTGAACGTCTCTAGCCATCTTTGATTGAATATAAGCAGCTTTCGATTTGGAGTTGCGAAATTACTGCCTCTCTGGCTGAATTCTCAAATTTAGAACACACATGAAATGGAGATTCCGCATATCGCGCTACCAGTGCTTTCTCTACATTGTGTGGTGTTTGCAAGTTTATCGTAGAGACTATTTGGCCTTCACTATTTGACTCTAAATTTTGAGGTCTCCAAGCCCCACCAATTTTTTTTTGTTTAACGAAATGGACAATCAACAGCTTTTTGAAGTGTTGGGCCAGCTGCTATCTCAACTTCTTTCTCCAGATACTAATGTGAGAAAGCAAAGCGAAGAACAATTAGAAAAGCATTGGCTTGCAAACCAACCAGGACCGTTTTTGGCTGGACTTTCTAATTTTACTGTTCACCACGCAGACGCATATGTAAATTTATCTTTAATTCAAGTTTCGAAGTTTCTGTGCTGTTTTGTTGCGTAGATATGCGTTAAAGCAAACTCCAGCTTCAATTCCTGTGATCCAAGCCGCTGGAGAGGAAGTGTTGAAATATGTCCAGATGAACCTTTTACAGTCATTGTCAAACGAACAGGATGTCTCTGTCAGGAATAAAGTTGCGGACACAGTATCTCAAATTGCGCTCTTCTTGGTCAATAACAAAGGTATAGGGATTTTAACAAGTCGGTTGGCCAGAATTGTTCCAAGTTTGCGCTGAATTCATCTCTTCCCCAAACGCTTTATTCCGTAAAAGCGCTTTTATGATATTTAGCGGATGTCCAAAGGTATTGATCAAACAGGATCAAAATTCTGTAAAGTCGATTTTCATGGCGGGGGTTCAGGATGCAGATCTGGATGTCCGTTTAGCTGCCCTCAAGGCTACCGTAAATTATATTTGTGTGTCAAAGCAAGCAATTAGAAATGCCATGGCTGATTTGTTACCCCACCTTTTGAATGTTATCCCTGGGGTAATGGCACATGGAAGTAAGGAAGACGAAGCCGTAGAAGGTCTAAGCGATATTATTGAACTGGCGCAATTATTCCCAAAAATGTTCAAGCCAGTTTTAGAACACACTGTAACCTACATGGTTTCTCAAATGAAAAACACAGATTTGGAAAATGGTAAGTCGAAATAATACCAGGTACACGCCAAACTTGCTTGGAACTGTTACTCACTCTATGTGAAGGAGCGCCAGCGCAAATGAGAAAGTATGGTCCATTCGCGCAAACATTGATTCCAGTAGTTTTGGAATGGATGTCCGAGCTTGAAGATGAACCCGAATGGTACGCAGTGGAAACCGTAATTTACGTTTAACTCTCAGATTGAAGACGACGACGATTCATCCAATGAAACAGCTGGAGAACAAGCGATGGACAGGCTTGCAATGAATTTGAAAGGAAACATTGTTTTGCCGATTGCATTTCAATTAATTCCAGCCTTATTATCATCTCCTGAATGGCAAAAAAGACACGCTGCGCTTAGATGTATTTCAGCTATCGGTGAAGGATGCTACGATATTATGAAGAAAGAGTTGGAAAAAGTGATTGGGTGAGTTATGCGTAACTTTAGGTTGATTCTGCCTCATTTGAAAGATCCACACCCTAGAGTTAGACACGCTGCTTGCAATGCCATTGGGCAGATGTGTACAGACTTTGCTCCAACAATTCAAGAGCAATTTCACCAGGCGATTTTAACTCACCTCATTCCAATAATGGATGACTTGGCACATATCAGAGTTGCCAACTATGGTGCTGCAGCCCTCGTTAATTTCTCTGAAAATGCTAGCAAAGAATGCATTGCTCCGTATATTGAACCAATTATTTCCAAGCTCCTGGTGTTGATGAATACTGGTAAAATATTTGCACAAGAGCAAGCAATCACCACTTTGGCAACCGTTGCTGATAGCGCGAGCTTGGAATTTACAAAGGTAATATTATCCTTAGTTAGTATTACTCCAATATTATGCAGGTTCTCTTGCAAATCTTGCGCTTCCCTGATCAAAAGGAGCTTCGAAGTTTGAAGGGGAAAACACTAGAATGCTCTTCTCTTATCATTTTGGCGGTCGGAAAGGAGGTGTTTGCACCTGATTTTGTTCCATTCGTGGAAGTACTGAAGAATATCCAAACTACAATTAGTGATCCAGATGATCCTCAAAATTCGTACTTGCTTTCAGCATGGGCAAGGCTTTGTAAAGTAATGGGCACCGATTTTGCTCCATACTTGGAAATTGTCCTGCCACCGTTGCTGAAGAGTGTTGAAATTAAACCAAAGATGGTAGCATTTGACGCAGATGAAGCGACTGATGAATATAACGAAGAAGATGGCTGGGAAGTTATGGCTGTTGGAGACAAGAGTCTTGCGATCAAGACTTCTTTACTAGAAGATAAATGCACTGCTGTTGAAATGCTGTTATGCTATGCCGAAGAGTTGGGTGCTATTTTCCACCCTTACGTCGAAGGAATTATGAAAATGATTGTCCCTCTGCTCAAGTTCTACCTTAATGATGGTGTAAGATATGCTTCTGCCTCACTTATCCCTGTGCTTTTCAATTGCTGGATCAAGGCAGATTATCGTAATACTGCGTTAACAACTAGCAAAAGAAAAGATATTTGAAATGTGGTCATTTGTTTGCAACAATTTGCTGGAATCTATGAAGGATGAAGAAGATCTCCAAATAGTGTGCACGCTATACAACACCCTTTGCGAGGTACGTTTTCGATAATCCAAGTGCATCAAATTATTAGGTCCAAACAGTTTGAGCCAGGAGCAAATGCAATTATTGATAATGGATCTGATTGGTCAATTGGAGCAATATTTAATTAGAAATTTGGAAAGACAAAGTAACCATCATTAACAGTAGAACTCCGAGACGCTCCTGACTACGACCCTGAAGATGAAGAGGCGCTAAAGGATGAAGAATATACAGATGAACAGTTTTTGGCCGATGCTGCAGTTACCATTTCGTCCCTTTTCAAAACATTTGGGGCGGCATTTTTACCATTCTTTGACCAAATGATCAGCAAACTTTCAGAATTCATGGATAACAAGGATGCTCCTTCCAGACAATGGGCATTGTGTGTGTTCTGTGATTTAATTGAATTTACTGGACCTGCTTCTGTGCAATATCAGCCTTTCTTCCTTTCCAAAATGGCAACCTCATTGGCTGACCCCTCACCTGATGTCAGGCAAGCTGCAGCATACGGGGTTGGTGTATGTGCTAAATTTGGAGGGCCAAATTATGCTCAGCTCTGCGTCGAATCCTTACCGCACCTTTTCAATATAGTAAATGATTCAAATTCTAGATCCGAAGAAAATACAATGGCAACAGAAAATGCAATCTCAGCGATTGGCAAATTACTAAAGGTATACAGAAATGCTGGAGCCTTCAACGCTAACGATGTCATATTACACTGGTTTAACGCTTTGCCTATTGTAGAAGATTCTGAAGAAGCGCCAGAAACGTATTCGTTGCTTTTGGAATTAATCGAAGGACAGAATGAAGTCATTGTAAATGTCAACCAAATCCCAAAGTTGGTGTCTATTTTAAGCGAAGCTCTCTCATTGAAGGGTTTGTTGGTGAAAGCCCCAGAGCTTAAAGAAAAGATGCTCAATTGCCTCAAATCAGTAATTGCTGCAGCGGATGCTAATACCAAACAGATTTTATGGCAAAATCTCAAAGATGGACAAAAGAAATATCTAGCCAGTCTTGGATTTGCATGAGATGAATAAAAGTTATGTGATTTTATCTAAATCGTCTTACATTGCAAATGTATCAATTGCTGTCTTTTACAAACAATTTTTCAATCTTCTGGTGCGCAGTGTAGTAGAAATGAACATGAACGCACGCAAAAAACGAAGAGAGAAGGAAAAATAAGCTAAATACCCCTACAATTATACAAATTTACCTTGCCATTGCACGAGAGACTTCCATAATTCGACGATTCCATCAACCCCTACTGCAAATCCAACCAGATTGGCACTAATCATCTGAATGATATTTAGCACTCCACCCAATGCGCACAGTTGAATATGCCACTTTCCAAAGTATTTACGCATTTCTTTGGTACAGAAGATCCTCATCACTACAATTTCAGGGACAATGAATAATGCAATTAGCCATCCCCAAGCAAGAAGGTTCAGTCCGATATCGTGCCAAACCGCAACAAAGGTAAATATCACAAACGTATTGATAGCGCGATACTGGGAGCCGCCTAATGGGATGTACAGATATCTTGTAAAATTAGGCTTACCTGATCAAAAATTTGTTGAAAGACGTGTGCCAACCTCTCCAAAATTCTACGGCAGAGTATTGACTAGATATGCATTGAGTCAGGTTTTCATAGACTTCAATTTCATCAGCCATAGCCCATAATCGGAAGAATCTCCATATTACCATTAATTTCAGCCAGATGACTTTGAGATTAAAATACCCCAGATTATAGATTTCAAAGGAACTATACCCTTTCCAAGCCTTAGTATCTTTTATAGCGACGACATGCATAAAATGTATGATTGCTTCCATGAGCAAGGTAATCAACCCCCACCTAAGGGCATATCTTGTCGTAGAACTTGTTGTGATGGACTTTGGACAACGTTTCATCTATGGTAAGGAATTTTGTGCCTGCAGTGTAAAATCGTTGAATGTTATTATGGGACCAGACAGGTACAACGGAGCATAGAGCATATATACCAAGTAATTATACAAATTATATTCTCCAATATCTAAATTCTTGTTGATTCTTCCCTTTTGGCAATATAACCCAGTCGAATAGTCGCATTCCGAGCACCTTTCAACGTGGTTTGTAAAACTGGAGTTTCGGTGATTAAAAGTCCAGTATCTATCCATAGTAAATGAAATCATTTTTAAGATGCAGAAATTGAATGAGATGTTCCATCGGATCCCAAGTCCATTCAATCGGTCCTGGATTAATTAAATTTACAAGCCATTTTAGATATATAGAGATATCTGCAAACCTATATCCATGGTAATAGTCATTCACAAACAAAATTCCAATGGCGTAAATCCAAGTGAGTGTTGGTCCAAGCATGGATCGCTCAAATTTAGTGGACACATAATAGTGAATCAATACAAGTCCAAGTACTTTGAAGAAGGAAGCTCCGAATAGTACAAGGAGATACCCCGCCGAAAATCCCAATGATAGTGTACTCTTTCGAATGCCAAAATTGTGGCGAATTGTTCTAAATAGAATAGTTTGTATTAGAGCTATTGAAATCAGTATCGGGATATTGTTTCTAAAGGAAGCATATTGAGCGTCGCTGTTATCTACTTTATCTGTAAGCCATCCTTTTGACAACTTGTGTGAATAAACGCGATAGTTTGGGTGGGATTCTTGTAAACAACAGGGTACCTTTGCTGAAATTATACGCAGTGTAGATCCACGTACAGATAGAGAATAGAGCGTACGGTGCGAAATATTTTATATTCGCGTTGTCCATTTGGAAAGTCGCTGTTTGTTGTTGCGCGCACATAAACTCCGATCGGACAGTCTGAGCCTCAGATGCAGACTGCAAAGTCACCATTCTTGCAAAAACAACTTACTTTTGGTTTATTATATTATGGCGTTAATTCTCCGCAAGTAGTTATTGTGACCTTCTTTTTTGGATTTCCCGATGCAGTACCCAGAGCTTCAATTTGCTTCACTATATCCATACCCTCAGACACAAATCCAAAAACCACGTGCTTCCCATCGAGCCAAGGAGTCTTCTCAGTGGTAATAAAGAATTGAGAGCCGTTGGTGTTTGGTCCTGCATTAGCCATAGATAGCACACCAGGCTTGTTGTGCTTTAGGACAAAATTTTCATCTGCAAATTTTCCTCTATAAATAGATCTACCACCTGTGCCATCATGGTTGGTAAAGTCGCCTATATTAGCAGGAAATACCTCCTTGGAGCATGAATTGAGGAATAACTCTGTGGAATATTGACTTTCTAAATCCAAATCCCTTTTCATGCGTACAGAGCTGTCTAAAGTTTTCGCACGTCTTTGGAACAATATCTGTATGCAACTCCATGACGATTCTTCCGATAGGTGATTTGTCAATTGTGATATCAAAGAATACTTTTGGATTGGCTTTCTTGAGCTTCTTTTGTGGACGTTGGTCTTCTTCCGGTTCCTCCTTCTTCTTTGCCTTGGCTCTTAAAGCTTCCTGCTGTTCTTCATCCTTTGGCACCTTTGCCAACACAAACTCTTCGTCTTCCCAGACTGCTTTGGTTTGCATTTGTTGATATTTCCCTTGTCTTGCAAGACTGACTTTGAGTAATTTCCCATGCAACTCTGATAAATTCATATTCTCCAAAGCTGCTTGGCAATCTTCTTGAGTTTCGTATTCTATAAACGCAAACCCTCGGTGTTTCTGGTTATCGACATCCAAAGGCATCTGAATAGATAGGACATCGCCAAACGGAATAAATGCGGTTCTTAGTATCTGAGGAGAGATTTCGGGTAGCAAACCACCGACAAATAGCGTAGTTTTAGGATTAGTTACAGACATTAGGATACAGATCAAAAAAAATTCTTTGTAAAATTTGCAGATAAGGGCAACAAGTGAGCTAAATTGTCAACAGCCTATTGTTAGTAAGCAATGCACGATGGCTCGTGAGTCTAATCTGGATTGCTGTGTACGATGGCTCGTGAGTATAATCTGGATTGCTGTGCACGAGCACTCCCCAGCTTCCAATAAAGTTGCTATTCGTCATTAATATCCGCTGGACTGGAGCTGAGTTGGGATATTTTTTTCAATTTCCTTCAGAGTCCGAATCTTGAACTTCAATCGCAAAATGACTTCAAAGTCGATTGAACAAATTTATCAAAAGAAAACTCAGTTGGAGCACATCCTTATTCGGTAACTTGTACTAATTGTAGTCCAGGTAAGAGTTGGATTAACAAGACACGTATATTGGAAGTGTTCAACAACAAACCAGTCCTCTGTGGGTATATGAAAACGATCGCATGGTGTATCGGTCTTGTACATTTGTTCCTGGTCTCTACAAGATCTTTGATGAGATTATAGTCAATGCCGCCGATAATAAGGTGCTCTATGATTAATCTCAGGTTATAAAAGCTAATGAAAGGTGCGTGATCCCGGTATGGACACAATCAAGGTCAATATCGACAAAGAAAACAATGTTATTTCGGTCTACAACAACGGAAAAGGAATTCCAATCAAGATTCACGCAAAAGAAAAAGTCTACGTTCCAGAACTTATCTTTGGACACTTGCTTACTTCCTCCAACTATGACGATGACGAGCAAAAGGTAACTGGTGGCAGAAACGGCTATGGTGCAAAATTGTGTAATATTTTCTCAAAGCAATTCGTTGTTGAAACTGCTGATGCAGAAACAAAATTGAAATTCAAACAAGTATCTGATATTGACGGTAGGTATTTAGTGATAATATGGGCAAGAGGGGAGAGCCAAAGATTACTTCTAATAATCGCGGAGAAGATTATACTCAAATTACATTCAAGCCTGATTTGGCAAAGGTTCGTATCGATTTATCTAGTTTGGCCTGGAAACTATTGATGACGATTTTGCTGCTTTATTGACCAAGCGAGTCTACGATCTGGCCGGGTGTGTCCGAGGCGTAAAAGTATATTTGAATGATACACGGATCAAGATGCGAGATTTCAAAGAATACATGGAATTGTATGTCAATTCAGCAAACGACCAGCCAACCAAACCACCGATTGTTTATGAAAGGATCAACGATCGATGGGAGGTTGGGTTTACGCTTAGTGATGGCCAATTCAACCAAGTATCGTTTGTAAACTCAATTTGTACAATTAAAGGAGGAACACATGTAAATTCAATTGCGGATCAATTGGTAACACACCTTATTGAGGCTGTAAAGAAGAAGGACAAGAAAGGTGTTCCCTTGAAACCTTTCCAAGCGAAATCACATCTGTGGTTGTTTGTTAACTGTTCCATCGTAAATCCAACCTTTGATTCCCAAACTAAAGAGACAATGACTTTGAAGCAATCTCAATTTGGATCAAAAGGTAAACATCAAAGTAATTAAGGTGCTTTGGGAGAAGACTTTGTCAAAAAAGTGCTCAAGAGCGGAGTCGTTGAAAATATCTTGAGCTTTGCCAAATTTAAACAAGACCAGTTGATGAAGAAGACCGATGGATCGGGAAAGAAAAGCAGAATTTCAGGCTTGACCAAGCTTGACGATGCCAATAATGCTGGTACGCGAAATGCCGGGCAATGCACCTTGATTTTAACAGAAGGGGATTCTGCTAAATCCTTGGCAGTGTCTGGTCTATCAGTGGTTGGAAGAGATAACTTTGGTGTATTCCCACTCCGGGGTAAACTGCTTAATGTTCGTGAAGCTTCCCACGCTCAAATAATGGCCAATGCCGAAATTAGTGCAATTAAACAAATTTTAGGGCTACAGCAAGGAAAGGTCTACACCGATACGAATTCGTTACGATATGGCCACCTGATGATCATGACCGATCAGGATCACGATGGCTCCCACATCAAAGGGTTAATCATCAACTTTTTCGATCATTTCTGGCCAAGTTTGTTGAAAATACCCGGGTTCTTGCTTGAATTTATCACGCCTATTGTAAAAGCTAGCAAAGGAAAAGGAAATCAAAAACGAGAGATTTCATTCTTTACTATCCCAGAATATGAAGCTTGGAAAGCAGAAAACGATAATGGAAGAGGCTGGACCTTAAAGTACTACAAAGGTTTGGGTACCTCAACCACCGAAGATGCTAAAAAGTACTTTTCTGATTTGGGGAAGCATCTGAAACCGTTTGAATCGTGCGATGATAGCTCCAGACACTTGATTGATATGGCATTCAATAAAAAGAAGGCTGACGATCGTAAAGAATGGCTAAGAGGTTATACCAGCGGAACTTTTATGGATCACGATGTCGATGAAATCAATATTTCAGATTTCATTAACAAAGAACTTATCCTTTTTTCCATGGCCGACAACACCAGATCTATTCCTTGCTCTGTTGACGGATTCAAACCTGGCCAAAGAAAGATTTTGTTTTCTTGTTTCAAACGAAATCTCAAAAACGAAATTAAAGTTGCACAATTGGCTGGTTATGTATCTGAACACTCTGCGTATCACCATGGCGAAGTATCGTTGACAATGACGATTGTAAACATGGCCCAAAATTTTACTGGATCAAACAACTTGAATTTACTCGAACCTCTGGGTCAGTTTGGTACCAGATTGCAAGGCGGTAAAGATGCCGCTTCTCCTAGATATATTTTCACCAATCTTTCGCCTTTAGCAAGAGCAATTTTCCATCCAGATGATGACCCACTTTTGAATTACTTGAATGACGATGGTCAATCGATTGAACCAGAATGGTACATCCCAGTGGTGCCAATGTTGCTAGTTAACGGTGGCGAAGGTATTGGTACAGGCTGGTCCACTGCAATCCCCAACTACAAGTAAATATGTTTAACATTAGCCCTATTGACGTAGTGAATAATTTGGAGAGGTTAATGGACAATGAAGAAATGGAACCGATGCATCCTTGGTACAGAGGATTTGAAGGTTCGATTTTCCAAGAAGGTGCCAGCAAATACAGAGTATCTGGAACCATCACCAAAACAGGGCCAACAACTGTTGAAATTACTGAACTCCCAATTAGATCTTGGACCCAGAACTACAAGGAAACCCTTGAAGGATGGGTTACGGGAACTGAAAAAACCCCTGCTTGGATTAAAGACTATAAAGAGTACCACACCGACTCTAAAGTTCACTTTGTGATCAACTTGAGTGAAGAAAATATGGCTATTGCAGAAGCCGAAGGTTTAGAAAGCAAGTTCAAAATTTCAACAACAATCAGTACAAGCAATTTAGTGTGCCATGATCTTGAAGGTCGCATTAAAAAGTACACTTCAGTTTTGGATATTATTCAAGATTTCTACCACTTGCGTCAAAAGTACTACCATAAGAGAAAGGAAAATCTACTCGCCGATTTAACTGCCGAACACTTGAAATGTGAAAACAGAGTGAGATTTGTTTTGGAAATTATAGATGGAAAACTGATTGTGCAAAACAGAAAGAAGGCTGATTTATTGGCAGAGTTGAGAGCAAAGAAATACGATCCGATATTTAGAAAAGGCTCCAATGTCAGCGAAGAAGATGAAGACAACTCTTCCGGCCACGGATATGATTATTTGTTGTCTATGCCAATTTGGAATCTCACCATGGAAAAGGTTCAAGCTCTCATTAAAGAACAACAGCAAAAAGAACACGAAATTAAAATTTTATTGGGCCAAACACCTTTAGATTTATGGAGAATTGATTTGCACGCTTTTGTAGCCCAATGGAAGGTAAATAGATTTAACTTTCAGTCATTTGAAACCGATATGGAAGCAGCTGAAGCGCAAAGACCAAATAACAACACTCAAGCCGGAGGAAGAAAGAAGGCAATCAAGAAAGGCGTCAACCAAATGCTCAAAAAGAAGATGGACCTCAGCGATGAAGACGATGTCGACTTTGAGCCTGTTAAGAAGAAAGCGGTCAAGAAAGTCAAAGAGGAGCCTGCTATTGCAAAACCAATCAAAGTTAAAGAAGAGAAGGGCGAGGCTTCTCGAAAACGAACTGTATCAGTGTCTGATGATGAATCATCTCCGCCGAAAAAGAAGGTAGTGAAAAAGGAGCCAAAACCTAAAGCAAAGAAGAAAGCTATCAAAGACGAGTCCTCTGACGAAGAAGCACCAAAGACCAAAGGAAAGAAAGCTGCAGTGAAGGATGAAAGCGAAAGTGATTTTGACGTAAAAAAGAAACCAGCAGTAAAGAAACAAAAAAAAGTAGATGAATTTTTCAAAAGTGGTAGATTAGATCTTATTATAGAGCCCAGCCCAGACAAGGAACCGCAGATGAGAAAATTGGGATCTCGTAAAGTCGGAATTGGCGCTACCTCTAGGCTAACCCGTAATGATTCTGAAGAAACTCTCAAGAAAGAAGTTGTTATCTCTGATTCGGATGATAACGTGCTTGCCAAAAAGGAATCCATTACAATTGATGAAGCTAGCGATGAAGAGGTTAAGCCAAAGAAAGCTGCACCAAAGTCGCGAAAGATTGAAAGTGACATCCCAAAGAAAGTTAAAAAAGTAGCCAGTGACTCTGATAGCGAAATAAAGCCTGCAAAGAAAGCAACTAAACCAAGGGCCAAGGCTGCGAAAAAGAAATACGATGAATCTGACTTTGAAGACGAAGCTTTTGAAGATTACGTTCCAACTCCAAAAGTTAGATCTCAAAGAGGCCGCAATCCTTCGAAATTTGTAGTTTCTGATGATGATAGTGAAGATTTTGAATAAAAGTTTTAATCCCATATTTATTCGTCAGATGGTGGAACAGGATTTGAGTATTGGTTGTGGAAAAGAGAGTTGTTTCCTCCCCATGGAGCTGTTTCCTATAATTACAATTCAATTACTCTAGTTCTCTTGCGCAAGTATGCAAAGCCGGTCCATTCATTTGGATGGTGCTTCAAATGTTCAATGTGCTTCATTTCTGGTGGAATAGCAAAGGCAATTGTTGCAACTAAAACTGGTGCGGTGATAAAAACGTTAAAGTATAACCACATTCTAGTGGTTCCTAATTGTTAGACCAGTTCAAAAAGAAAGAAATGTAAAGATATTTACCTACTGCATGATGGCGTTCTTTGTAGTGTTTTGACAACATGGATTGTTCGTATGTTGGCCATTGCTTTGCTGGAGTAGAAAATGCTCTGCGAAGTAATCCCGATGAGCGATTCATTTTAAATTTCAAAAAATGATTCAAAATTGATAAACGAGCTTTGAAAGCCGAAAATGAGCCAGCCCAGTATTTTCAAAGCAACGCGTGTGTTGTCAATTCTTGATGGATTTCATATCTCGGCAGCCTTCTCCAACACAAAAAAAAGAATTATCACTAAAGAAAAGCAAGTCGCTGGAATATAAAGCCGGAAATAAGCTTTCAGATAAAGCCATGTCCAATGTCTGGGATATGATTGAAAAGGATCCAAAAATTGCGAGGCAATATGTAAACTCTGCCAAAACGAAAAAACCAGCGAGAGAAACACCAGTAAACGATAAAATATCGCTGAAAAAGAAAGAATTACAAAAAATCGAGCAAAAGAAAGAGACGCTGTTCAAATTACTGGAAGATTTGCAGAGGGAATCTGTAAATTTAAAGAAAGTGAAGGCTGTCCCTGCAAAAAGCAAACCAGTAAAGACAGCTGTCAAACAAAAAAAGACAAAGAAAATTACAAAGGTGCCCCAAGTATTGCCAGTTATTCCAAAAAATACCGACGCTGGACCTACTAAAATTACAGATTATATCGCTTCCATTAGCCCCGTTCCTCAGAATCATAAAGCGGAGAGTAATTCTTTGGAAACGTTCACTCAAATAATAAAAGAAGAGACAGAG
Organism: Terramyces sp. JEL0728; assembly: GCA_027603945.1. Classification (NCBI taxonomy): domain Eukaryota; kingdom Fungi; phylum Chytridiomycota; class Chytridiomycetes; order Rhizophydiales; family Terramycetaceae; genus Terramyces; species Terramyces sp. JEL0728. The sequence continues at coordinate 111,953 of JADIIU010000027.1, read as the reverse complement.
AAGAAAGTTTCAGAAAATGAAATGGAAAGGCCATCGATAAATATTGGTGGATGCAATCAGGAACCATCTTTGAAAAAAAGTAGTGTTCCATTGATCGCAGCGAAAAGTAGGAGCAACACAATAGACGAGCGTGTTCCAATCATTTCTCCCGTTCCCAACCAAGTATTCAAAAACATGTTTTCAGGAGATAGTAGCGTGGTAGATAATACTAACGGTAGAAGGGTGAAATTTTGAAGGAACTAAAATCAAAAATCCCACGAAAAACGACTCTTTCTTCTGAATCAAACCCTATGAATAATGTGGCAGCTAGAAAAGCCTCAATTGTACGCTGTATTAATGCTAGTTTGACTCTGCGGATCCATGCATTACGGAATTTGCTGCAAATACTCAAAAATCTTCAAGGCTAACCAGGCAATTCCTAAACTGCATTACACAAGATGAAATATCATTAACAGATCAAGGGAATATTGTACATTACGGCTCAAGGTACGCGGAATTAATCCAGGCTCGAAAGCAAAATATTTGAATTAATTGAAATGTACAACTCTTACATGCAACAACTGGGTAACTTTAATTAATATCAGACGACGTTGTACAAGAAGCATCAAATTAAAAAACCCTTAATATAGAAGAAAATGTATTGTTTTAAACTCTAGCCTGAATATCTTTCATGGTCAACTTTGGAAAGTCTTTTAAAATGTTTGAAGCAAATCTGGCATCGTCCAAATATTCTGGAACGATTGTTTGAAGCATTTGCGGGTGGATTTCAACTTGCACAATGCCATACGGAATTCTTTCCCCGCTGACGTTCAAAATCAAATGGTCCAGCTTTTCATCAGCCTTTGGTTCTTTGGCCTTTGCCATTCCAAGAGATCTATGATATCCAAACGGTTCTAATGCAAATGCAACCACTGGACGGTGTTGGAAATTATTCAAATTCATATGAGCACCTTTTTCAGAATCCAATATAGCTTTCAAAGCATCACCTCTGCCGATCTGTTCGCAATACATTACATCCATTAGCCCATCGTCCATTTTGATTCCTGGAGAGCACAAAAAGTTGCTTGCCATCCAGGGTAAATTGCAAGCTATATTAGCAAGTAATACCTGTGAGCAATTGGAACGTCGAGTCGATTTGCACAGGCCAGTTTTTATATTTTTCTGATCCAATACCGGTGTATTTAGTTTTTGGGCCCTTGACTGCACTTTCTGGGAGAGAGTGTTCCTTGGCATTCTCTGGTGGAAGCATATAGAGTTTGCCTCTGTAATTTCTAAAGTTGACAATTCTAATAACAGCAGCTAAATGCTGTCTCAGCATTCCCAAAAATCTGAATCCTTCACTTTCAATATCAATATCAGCAATAAATGCCCACATGAATTGTAAATGAGAGTAAATGATTGTATCCCCTTGAATAACAGAGAAGATGTCCATTGGTCTTGTTTTTCCTTTGATAATTGCCAAAGTTGCTAATTCTGCATGCATCATATCCAGGTTCTTTCCTATAGCATTACTTGTACCTGCCCCGACAACACCAATTGGCAACTCCTTGACTCTTTCCCAATCCGGTCTGTTCATGAGTCCATTTATCAATTCGTGGTACACACCATCGCCAGATACAGTCGACATTGAAAGATAATCGTCAATAACAAAGTTTTTTGCGATATCTGACGCATGCTCTTTGTATGTAGTTTCAATCATTTCCAAGTTCTTTGCAAATCCAGATAGCTTGATAACTGGCAATACCAACGAATTGAAAATCTTTCTAGCTTTGCCTGTCCCACCAACAGGGTTAACAATAAAGAGGATTTTCTTGTCTATATCAGCTAGTTATTACCGCTATTGTAATGTTTGAACGATGCTTCCCTTAAGGTTTCCAGCAAAGTCTCTGCAAGAACAGGAGTGGTAGATTGAAACAAATAGTAGCCCAAGGTAGGTTTTTGAACGTCTCCTCTTGCATCTTTGATAATATTGAGTTTGAATACTATCCAAAAGCCAGTCGGCCTTTCCGCTGTGATGTCCAATGCGTTGGCCAATGTAAGTTTTGTAATTGTCTTTAACTTTTGTTCTTCGACATGATGAATTCCTACTATGTGGTCAACATGAAATGAGGTAGAAAGTTTGCTGGTTCCTGCTTCTGCATTCAGAGTGAAAATCGAATCGCTGACTGATACGGAAACCTTTTGTAATGAGGTTTTCGAATCTGAAGCCTTTACAAGGATCAAATCTTCTAATCGCAGTTCCATTGAATTTGCAAAACCTGAAGCAAGTGTGACTGACAAAAGTATCCTTGTGTCACCACTGCCATTGAATGGACAGCAATGAAGATGGGGAATTGATATTAATTTATGTTTATTTGATTAGGCATAAAAAGTATATAGTGCTTGGTATGGAACTGTGATGGACCCATTGACACAAGAAGCAGGAGCTTGGCCACCAACAGTGAAAGACCTGAGGACAGACTTTACAGCAGACAGGGTTCCATTGCCAGAAGACTGGGTTGGAGTAATTTTCAACCATTTAATGTTGGAGGCACCTTCTGGGGAATTGAATGCAGATTTACCCAATCCAGTAACTAAACTTCCGTCAACATTGGACCAAGTAGGCAAACCACCATAAGACAAAAAGTAGTGAGTAACTTCACCTTCTTGGATAGTTGCATTAGCACCAGACAAAACGTATAGCCCATTGGTGCAGTCATAGTTTTGCGTGTTGCTTTCTCCAGTGGTTAAACCGGCATATACCAAGGTTTGGTTTGCTGGAATCATGGAGGTGTACAGAGAAACGTCGGCAGAAGGTTGGGTAGCAAGGTATGCATCAAGGTCAATACAAGCAACAGCAGCAACGAATAGAAAAAATCTATTGTCGCCTTATTTATATCAAGACGCGTGGATTGATTGGCTATTTTACAAACTAACATGTGTGATGTAAGAGCAAACAAAAATTATTAGAGAACTTTGAACACCCTTTTGCAACAATCGGGGAAAAAGGTTGATTTTTTTGATTGTACAATTTTTGACTGTTTCAACTTTGAAACCCCCCAATTAATTACAACTTTTTTCCGTCTGCACTGCAATCTGAATGAACAAGTCAATCTCAAAACGTCCTATAATTTTAGATCGGCCATTGAACAAGACAAAGAATGATACAGTACTTGAAATTAATCCAGGTTTCATTGTCGGCTTACAATTTCTTGTTTTCTGAAATGCTTCAGTACACACAAAAGCAAGTCTCTGGAATAGAAGATTTGGAGAAAAAGTAATACACGTTTTATTCAGGCTTGCAGAACTTGGATACAGAGTAGGAATAAGATTATTGGAGCTGATTATGTTTCGGTTAGTCTTAGATAATGCAGGGATAAGAACTTGAAGCGTGAAGTTAGGCTACTACAAGTTCTGCTTTTCATAAACACAACGCTGTGGAAAAGTTTATTTGGAAAAGCAGCAGATTCCCTAGAGAGAGGAACCGACAGTGAAGATGAATGTAATTACCATTAATCCAGATATGATTAGTGAAAACGAACCCATTATAACGAAATTTATATCTGTACCAAAAGAAATGTCGAGTTTGAATTGCGGAGCATTCATTGCTGGTATAGTAGAGGCAGTGTTGGATTCAACGGGATTTGTAAGATATTTTTGATTGTAGTCAGCAGTGGTTTCTGCCCATTCAACCGGAAGTGCAGCACATCCAACCCGCACCACGATTTTAATGAAATTCGATAAATCAGTAATGGCTCGCGAAAGGTTTTTTGAATCCCGTCAATAGGCAATATAACTTTATTACTTTCTCTTTTTCTTCTTGCCTTCTTTTTTTTGAGGTGCAGCTTGAGGTCCAAATGCAACTGAAATTAATATAACCATTACCTGAAACACGAACATTCTTCTTTCTTGCTTCCAGCATAATTTCCCGGTCTCTCTTTATATCAAACCAGACATCTCTCAGTTTCAGCTGTTTCAGGGAAGGATCCTGTGCTGCCAGTTTTACTACTGATACATCCGGTGGATAATAATTTAAAAGAGCTTCTCTGCTGCTTTTCAGCATTGGGCTCGTCTCTAGACTTTTGAATAGCTGTGCTCGTATTTTCTGTAATTTTGACATTTTTTTTAAAGTTTTCAAAGATCAAGAAATGAGCAAAAGTCTTCAGCAATCACTTCAAGAACAAGTCGCCCAATTCCAGCAAACCCAAAAGGAATACGATCTGGCAGTCCAGAACAGAACTGCGTTAGAATCACAGTTGAAAGAAAATGAACAGGTATCGATCGAATTTGGATTATTGAAAGAGGAATCAAACATTTACAAAATGATTGGGCCATGCTTAGTAAAGCAAGAGAGGTAATTTTGATCTAAGCTAGGTATTTTTAACTGACTCCAGAGTGGAAGCGATTTCAAACGTAAAGAAGCGTATTGAATATATCACCAGTGAGATCAAGCGATCAGAGCAGTTGATTAAGGAATTGCAAGAAAAACAAGAAAAGAAAAAGCTTGAAGTAAGCTCGATTTAAATTGCAGGTCGTTAAATTGGAAACTGCTTACCAACAGCAATTGGCATCTCAAGTGTAATTATACACTTGGTGTAATAAAATGTTAATCTTCAACTCTGCTTTCAAGAGTCCAAAACAATTTTTTCCAATTTTTTGAATGGGGAATTACCAGTCTGTAGAGGACGACTCTGTAAATAAACAGTCCTCGATTATTATAAAGAAGGAAGAAACACCAGAGATAGAGATATCAGCAACCCAAGGGTTTTCTGTAGCATATAGGACAGAATTGGAAAAAGCGGGAATCAACTCGCATTTCGAACGGGTGTCTCCAGTTCCACAAATAAGTTTACCATATCATAATGTGGAAGAAGAGAAGCATTCGATACAAATACAGCCATCCGTTGAAGGGAAAAAAATCGACGGTTTAAAGCGAAGTAGAACGGAAGTTCAGAAAGAATTGGCCAAGGAGAGTGTACCAGCCATCAAAGTCCTTTCACCACCAGTACTCTCACTCTCACAGACGGAAATACTTCAACCTACCAGCGAATACAGTTATTTTACAGATGATATGAAACGTTCCCGACAGGATAAAGGGTCTACTTTGCCAGCTCTAAAGTAATATTTGCTTAATATAGAAAACCAACTTTGCTGGAAAGACGAACGAGGAGCAACTCTGTCCTCGTTAACAGTTCTTTGTTGCGGAATAATGGGCGGTCGATATCCCTTGAAATACCGAAAAGCTCTCCAATTTCGATTCCAGATTTGAAACCTCCAAGGCTAGACACTCAAAAGATTTCCAAAATCGCGGCTCAAAACCATGAGTTTTCGCCCTTATCCGCAAATTCTGCAAAGAGGGCTGCGACAACCTTGGAACTGTGCTCAATGCTTCACAAATATCATTATTTACCGGTATGGTATGCAGAAACTGTAAAAACTGTAAATATATCACAAATCAAGGAAAAAATCAACTTTATTTACAATGCCATCAATGAAATGGAAAAATCAAGGTTGCGGGATGAATATTCGACTTTTTCGCTTAAAATTGGGTCAAAGCAAGAGAATAAATTGCTGAATAGGTATTCTGATGCCCTTCCATTTGACCACAGCCGTGTTGTGCTGCAGTCGGACGGGGCAGACTATATCAATGCATCATTCTTGACTTCACTAAACGGCTCAAAAAAATACATTGCAACTCAAGGACCGGTGCCGCAATCTTTTGGTGATTTCTGGCAGATGGTGTGGGAACAAAACACTGCCGTGATCGTAATGATTACAAAGGAAGAAGAGCAAGGAAGGATTAAATGCCATCGATATTGGCCAGAAGAAATCGGGAATTCAAAAAGATACCATAAAATGACCAAGACCAATTCAATTTGCTTCAAAATATCACATGCGGAAAATTTCACAATTATGAATGGAAACTTGATAGTAAGAGAATTCATCGTCAAAAGGGAAATGCTACTCAAAGATGACCTCAGTGAAGCTCCAGAACTAAAAAGAATTCGGATGATCCAATATACGGCATGGCCAGACCATGATTCTTCCGACCCTCGACAGGTTTTATCGCTGATAGATGTGGCAAATGAAATTAATAGACAAGCAGAAAAGGATTTCATAATCCACATGTCCTCTCCCGCAATGGAAATCGGACCAATGATTGTTCATTGCAGTGCTGGATTGGGGAGAACCGCTAGTTTTTGTACTATCGATTCTGTGCTAACTTTATTGAAATCAGGATATACAATTTATATACCAGGTGAATTACCGCCAAAAGATTTGGTTGCGCATACCATCAATCACTTTAGAAAGGAAAGATGCGGGGCAGTTCAAACAAAGTCTCAATTACAATTTTGCTACGATGCAGTTATAATGCGAGTTGGTGATTGGTATTACCAAGGAGTGCCTGTGAGCTGGCCAATTGTAGATAAAATATTAGAATAGGTTAATAATATAATTGCTATAATTTTATTCACAGATAATATGCGTATATGCAAGCAATCAGTAGTATAGTGAATGAAAATAGTTGGAATTTGTCGGGCTTTGATGCTTGAGTGATGGGAGGATGCTCATGGCCATATTTTGGTCTGCCTCCATTCAGCACAATTTCAAAGGGACATTTTGCGCCTAACTGGGTTGCAGCTAATAGACCAGAAGTGCATCCATCTTCGTGGAAGCCGTAGTTTGACCAAGCTCCTGCAAATATAGTTTGGCACTTATTTTGAATTTTATGCAATTCTTCCTGAGATTGGATTGTTTCCGCAGAATAGGTTGGATGGGTGTATTCCCAGCTTCCTAGCGTCTTGGTTTCGTCCGGTAAACGAATTGGATTCATGGTGACAATCACATTTCCAAATATTTCAGGATCAATAAAGGTTTGGAGATTGTTCATCCAATACGATAAACACATGGTAGTAGATTTAGTTTCATCTTGAACGTCAGTCAAATAGTTCCAGCTGCACCATGTGCTGCGGTTTTTCGGCATGAGTGTCTCATCTCGATGGAGATAAGCTTTATTCTGGCTAAACTTCACGCCACCAAGAATTCTAGCTTCTTCTGGTGTTGCATCATCCCCGAGCAACTTGAGGGCTTGATCAGAATGCGTTGCGAAAACCACATAGTCATATTCTTCCGACGAGCCATCCGCTAGGGTAACCTTTACTTTGTTTGCGTTTCTTTTAACTTTCAAGACCCTTGCATTCAATCTAGCGTCTTTCAATTGAGCAATAATCTTTTCAACATAGGTTTTGGATCCATTCGGTATGGTTTTCCACTTTGGGCGATTGGAAACTTGAAGCAAGTGGTGGTTGCGCATAAATTGCACAAGCGTTACCACAGGGAATTCGTCAAAAGCTTTGTCAGCAGGCATACTCCAAATGGCAGCAGTCATTGGCAGCAGGTAGTTTTCATAAAAGAATTTTGAATAATTAAACTTTTTGAAAAAGTCGCCGAGGGACATTTTAGCAAATTCGTGACTGTTTGGCGGTAGAGCGTCCGCTTCCCCTGCTATTCTAGTTGCTTGTTCATTAAAGCGGATTACTTCATAAATCATCTTCCACATTTGAGGATTAAGCAGGTTGGATCTTTGCGCAAAAATAGTATTTAGATTCTTTCCGGCCCATTCCAGAAACCCACCATTCCTAGAGACAGAGAAAGACATGTCGCTGAATCAATTCAAATCTACCTGTTCATAATTTCTACATTTAATCTCGATAAGAGCTGCAAAAAGTTGGGATATGTAATGTCGTTACAAACAATGAAACCAGTATCTACTCCAGTCTTTACATTTTCATTCTTTAGAGATGATATTTCAACAGTGTGTGCGTGTCCTCCAAAATAATCGTTCGATTCATAGAGTGTAACATTGAATTGATCTTTCGATTGTCCAAGGAGCCAAGCCGCAGACAATCCAGTAATACCAGATCCAATAACAGCTACCTGAAGTTAAGTTATCCTCTACTTTTTGCGACGGCATATAAAAGTGGAAAAATTACGAAATCAAAAAGTCATTTTGGAAATGTCGGTGCGGTAAAAACAACTAAATCGCAGTTATATCAGTACAAGAAATACTGCTGCCACTCGTATCATTAATCATCGTGGAATTGCAATTTAATATTTTCATGATTGATTCGCTCATAGCTGGAAAAACATTCCATCGAATATCTTTAGCAGCACAGTTTCGCCCGCTATACTAACCAAGACGTTTTTCTACCAACAGTATCTGGATCCTGATTAGAGTGACCTCATTCTGAGGAAAAATGATGGTTGGCACGCCCAACACTGATTTTCCGAGCAGATGTAAGGACCTGTCGAAAATTTTCATTTAACAGAAATGTTTGGTTTCGTTGATTCTGCCTTTGAAAGTGTTTGCCTGTCATTCTTGCAAAAATTCAAGCTTGGATTCGTGCAAATTCACACCTCAACCCAGACAATTGAAATAGGAGATTTCACTTCGAAAACTCGTGCAGTCATGACTGTAGTTAATCCTGCATTCTGGCAGAGAGTGGTGTTCAGCGGTGTACTTGGATTTGGTGAAGGGTTTATGAACGGGGAAATCGAAGTGGATGATCTAGCAAAGCTTTTATTGTATTTAGCGTTAACAATAGGATCTGTATCAAGAACCGGGAGAAAGTAAAGGAAATGAATGTTCTACCGCTTGGAATGAATAAACTGATCAACAGTACAATCAATTCCAATATTCCAAACACCATCTATAACGCTCTATTCAACATTCAGGCACACTATGATCTTGGTAATGAATTATTCGCGGCGTTCCTTGATCCAACTATGACTTACTCTTGTCCTATATGGAAAGACGAAAATGATGATGACTTGGAAAGTGCACAATACCGCAAGATCCACGCGTTGTTGGAAAATGCTGAAATTGAAAAGGGGATGAAAGTTTTAGAAATTGGGACTGGATGGGGGGCATTGGCTATTGAAGCCGTGAAATTGTACGACTGCAGCGTAATTTCACTTACGCTCTCTGAAGAGCAGAAGCTCTTGGCGGAAGAACGGATTGCAGCTGCTGGATATTCTGATAAAATCACTGTCTTGTTGTGTGACTATCGTAATTTGGACGCATCAGTGTACCATTTTGACAGAATTGTTACCTGTGAAATGCTAGAAGCAGTTGGTCCTGAATTTCTACCTCTATTTTTTGAATGCGCAGACAATCTTTTAGGGCCAAACGGGATCGTGTCCTTACAAGTAATTACCATGCCCGACTCGCGCTACGAAAACTATTGTACTTCTGTCGACTTTATCAAGAAACATATATTCCCTGGTGGCCACTGTCCCAGTGTTACAGCTTTAGTTGACGCCGTCTATGCTGGTTCAAAAGGAAGATTGATTGTTGATAAACTCGAAAATATAGGTCCTCACTATGCGAAATGTTTGCGTTTATGGAGGGAACGCTTCATGGCTAACTTTGATGAAGTCGTAAAAGAAACTGGCAAACCGCACATATATACTCCAGAATTTAAAAGGAAATGGGAATTCTATTTCGCATACTGTGAAGTCGGATTCTCCACTCGATCATTGGGCGATGTCCAAGTACGATTATCTCGGGAATCAAATCAAGATCTATTGAAGGGAATCCCATTTTAAACCCAGCTTTATAATTGGTCAATAAACACTAATCCTTTATATCTTTTGCTGGATTAAAAATGCCTTGAATTACGCGTTTGTTTCCTAGAATCGCACCTCATTAAATTTCAGCCTACAGCCATGGACAAGTTGTCTCAAAATGTTCAAGTTGCAGTGAGAATTCGAAACCACTATGTAAACACATCCAATGAGAAAAGGGTAAATTATGATGGAACCGCTATCGCTGCCAAAGCAGAAAATTACGATAGCCTCAAGAAAATCTACAATTCTGTTGTTATAAATGATCCAGAAAAACGAAAAAGGAGCAAGATCTACACATACGACAGGGTCTTTAGCATGAAAGAGACACAGAGCGACATTTACTCTACTATTTCACCAATTATTGAAAAATGCATGCAGGGTTTCAATGGGTGTATTTTTGCTTACGGTCAAACCGGAAGGTAGCTGATATATCATTGTAGTGGCAAAACTTATACCATGCAAGGACTGGATTCAGGTGATGAAAGAGGTGTGATGCCAAGGGTTATTGAACAGATCACCAAAGCTATCATTGAGGGAGAAAAGAAAGGCATAGAGTATACAGTAACTGGAAGCTACTTGGAAATTTACCAAGAACAATTAAAAGACTTGCTGGTCGGGGAAGAGGAGCAGGGTATATGTATTATTCATAGATAGTAGATTTAAGAATTCGAATCGATCCATATTCGTCAACCGGGAAAGGGTTGTATGGTACAGTATCTCTAAAGAATAGTGGAAGGTCTGGTGGAAAAACATCTAAGATCCCCAGCAGACTACTATCAGTAACACTACTTTAACTAGTCTTATTACAAAAGGATACCAAAATAGAACTATTGCAGAAACCAACATGAACAAAGTATCGTCCCGTTCGCATGGGGTGTTTTCGCTAACTATCGACCAAACCGACAGACCTACTTCAACAAGTTCTGGCCTAATGTTAAATAAGAAGCGTTCCAAAATCCACTTGATAGATCTTGCAGGCTCTGAGAGGGTAGAATCCACCGGCGCAACTGGAACTCGGCTAAAAGAAGGATCTTCTATAAATTTGTCTTTATCTTCCTTAGGAAATGTCATTAATGCCCTTTCAACACAAAGTGCTCACATTCCCTATCGTGATTCAAAGTTGACTTATTTATTGAGCGATTCTTTGGGCGGAAATTCAATTACGTTAATACTAGGTGAATAAGTTGACTAATATAGCTTGCATCACACCACTAGCGATTTCTTATGATGAATCCACAGGAACTTTGAAATTTGCCGAAAGAGCAAAGAAAATACAGAATAGTCCGATAGTCAATTTAGATCCTCAGTCAAGAAAGTAATGAAACAGCTAATATAGAATTTCCGAGTTAGAAAACGAAATAGCCCGCTTAAGAAGCCTCCTGATGCAGTGCAAATGTAAAACGAAAAACAACCACGAAATACAGTTGTTTAAATTGCAACCGAAATTCTGCAAGTTAAAATGGTGGGAAAAATTGTTGTGCATGACAAACGACAAATCTACAGAGATGGTAACGAGAAATGCAAATATCCGTAAAATGACATTGCAAAATGCCTTTGAAAGCCAAGCTACCATTGCCATTGAAAATGAAAATATCTCTGATTCTACACCTTATCAAACTCGCACCATTTCTACCGATATATCTTCAACTAGAAGCTCACCATTTATGAACAGAGTAGAGAGTAGTGTTAAAACAACCAAGAAATTTCGCAAGGTAAGTCAAGTCGTACCATTTCGATGAAAGGATATCACATTGTAACAATAAACTTCTTGTACAATAAAACCGGGCTATTTGAGTGCATGTTTATGGCTTTGAAGATATTAAAGAAACAGAATGCAAACTTTGTCCATACAGTGTCACAGAACCTATGTTTTAAATGAGACACATCAGGTTTCCAAATAAATCATGTAACCTGAATCAATTATTTCCAGAATATCGGCTCGTTCAAGTGAAATGTGAAATATGTCAGAGTACTTCAGCAAATGGTAGATACGAGCTTGATGTAAATTTCCAATTATTATTGTATTACCACCAATAACTTCATCGGCTTGGCTGCAACCAGAGATTAGTTTGTAATATATTTGGAGTTTGTCTTTGAAACTAGATATAAAAATAAATATTCTTAATATTGTTCGCATTACTTTGCAACTGGTTTGGAGAATTATTATTTTAGGAAACGACATTCATTGTGTTTGTTCAAAGTTGACAAAAGTATTTTGAACCTTGAAATCCATTGCTCTGTTAGCAGGATGGAAATCTAGTATACATTCCAGAATGTTTGAAAATCTTTTCTAGCAGTAGTTGGATTCAACTTGGAAAGGCCTTTTAACATGTACTTTGACAGTAATACCAAAATTATCTTTCAAGAAATACAAGTTTGTTCTTTATCAGTCAAGTAGCCCATATTTGCCTTAATATCAGCCATATGCTTGTCCAAGATTGAAATGGCTCCAGCTGGATTTTTTGGTGAGATGATTATACTTCTACATTTGTGTCTAAGTTTATAGCCGTATCCATCATTATTGATAGTAATCTGCCCTTCCAAATTTTGTCAGTGTATCTCATCAAATATTAGTTATTAGCTGACAGAACTTGCCTTTAATTTACAATCAGCATCAAAGGACAAAAGGAATAAAAAAGGTTTCTTACTAGGGATTAATATGTGGTAGATATACTCGATCAGAAGCTTTTCAAAGCAATGTTGCTGTTTTATTATCTACTCTAATATATATGGCACCTAATAGTTGATTGCACTAATCAGAGAAACAGGACTACGAATTTTTAATTTTTTGTTATTCAAATCCAAACAAAAGCATACGGACAACTTTATTAACTGATCAGTTTATATATTTCAAGTGGAAATAGCATTTACCTATCTGACAATCCCTTACCGTAACTGGGATTAAAACTGTACTTTGATGGAAATTAAAATTAACCTGTATCGTTGAAATCTGCAAAATATTTGACTTTAAATTAGTTTTCTTTGCAAGTGGGGTGTCACATTCTAATTTCTACTTTCAACTGTTGCTCTTTACCATTAGATTTAGTAGATGGTATTGAATAGTGGTTCACTGGCTTGCTCTGTGCTGGTTAAATACTCTAGGTTCAAGTTGTCCAAAATGATTGATTTCGCAGGAGTAATCGATTGAAATTGACGAGCTCTAATACCTGTTATTTTGGAAAGATATCTGGCAGGGAAACATATATATTACTAGTTGAAATAATTGTTATTGAAGGCAATGATTTTATTTTAAATAAGTTCAATCATCATCAGCCTTCTCTGAAGAAGTCTTTTCGTGGTGAAACTTTCGTAACAACGTGTCGACTTCTTCCACGCCTAAAGGTTTGATATCTGCCAATTGCTTGATTTGTTGTGTTACTTCTTTAACTTCTGCGTCTGACAAAGTTAATCCCAACTGCTGAACACGGTTCTTTACAGCATTCCAACCCGTTAAGCGATGACCTATGGAAACATACCGGGTCATTCCGAAATCGTGTGGATCGAGAATTTCATAAGTGCTTGGATTGTTGAGTATAGCCTTGGCGTGGATACCTGCTTTGTGTGTAAATGCGCAGTAGCCTGTTATGTAGTTATTGAACGGCACTTGGATTTGAACAGCTTCAGCAACCAAGTTTTCAACCTCTCTTAATTTATCTAGCTTGTATTTAGCCATTACACCTTCGCGGTCTGCAGTGTACATCCTAGCAACTAAACCGCCAAGTGGAGTAATACCATTGCGTTCCCCAATCCCAAGTACAGAAGTATCAATATGCGTGGCGCCGGCTTCCAATGCTATGGTTAGTACTAATCTTACCAGCATAAGCGTTGGCAATTGCACATCCTGTATCGTTGTGGAAGTGGGTTTCAATATCACAGGAGACTACACCTCTCAGGGTTCTGACCAATTCGTACACTTGGCGAGGATCAGCACAACCCACTGTATCAGCAATACCAACACGATTAACACCCAGCTGCTATTAACGATCAAAAACCTTATCTACTGTCCTGTACAAATTAAGCAGATCAACCAAATCGCTCCTGAATGAATCTTCACTTGAGAAACGAACCTCGAGTCCTTTAGATTGGATGAATTTGATGACCTCTGTTGCTTGTTTGATGATATAATCCATATCTTTTCCGTGTGAGAATTCTCTCAAGAATGAGGATGTGCCAATAACGACATCAAGACCGTCCACGCCAGTTTCGACAGCTATTCTAGCATCATCCATGTGACAGCGAACATGTGTCAAAATCTTGGCTTTAAGCCCCAAATTGCAAATCGCGATACAATCCTGTCTGCTCTGTTCGGAAGCAGCTGGCGAAGTGATTTCAATATATTCAACACCAAATTCGTCAAGAGCTTTTGCTATTTTGATTTTTGTCTCAGTGTCAAAGAATGCATTTGCAAACTGCTCGCCCTCTAAAATCAGTAATCAATAACCTCTTAGCGTGGATTCGATGATAGAGAAATTCTTTACCCTGGAGATCAGATCAGAGTAGCGCGGATGGACCACCTGCATCTGCGTAGCTTTGCCATTCCCAACAGCTTCCTTGGTGCCGTCATTCTTCTTTAACCTCTTGGTTTCTGTCATTTTTTGGCCTTTAGGCATTTTTCAGCTTTTAAAACAAAATTGTTGGTGATAAGGCTTCAGATCACCAAGCTTGGTGATTATCATCACGTGATTTGGAGATGCCAAAACTCGGACTATTACTGCAGGATTTTCTTGAACGTCTCTAGCCATCTTTGATTGAATATAAGCAGCTTTCGATTTGGAGTTGCGAAATTACTGCCTCTCTGGCTGAATTCTAAAATTTAGAACACACATGAAATGGAGATTCCGCATATCGCGCTACCAGTGCTTTCTCTACATTGTGTGATGTTTGCAAGTTTATCGTAGAGACTATTTGGCCTTCACTATTTGACTAAATTTTTGAGGTCTCCAAGCCCCACCAATTTTTTTTTGTTTAACGAAATGGACAATCAACAGCTTTTTGAAGTGTTGGGCCAGCTGCTATCTCAACTTCTTTCTCCAGATACTAATGTGAGAAAGCAAAGCGAAGAACAATTAGAAAAGCATTGGCTTGCAAACCAACCAGGACCGTTTTTGGCTGGACTTTCTAATTTTACTGTTCACCACGCAGACGCATATGTAAATTTATCTTTAATTCAAGTTTCGAAGTTTCTGTGCTGTTTTGTTGCGTAGATATGCGTTAAAGCAAACTCCAGCTTCAATTCCTGTGATCCAAGCGGCTGGAGAGGAAGTATTGAAATATGTCCAGATGAACCTTTTACAATCGTTGTCAAACGAACAGGATGTCTCTGTCAGGAATAAAGTTGCGGACACAGTATCTCAAATTGCGCTCTTCTTGGTCAATAACAAAGGTATAGGGATTTTAACAAGTCGGTTGGCCAGAATTATTCCAAGTTTGCGCTGAATTCATCTCTTCCCCAAACGCTTTATTCCGTAAAAGCGCTTTTATGATATTTAGCGGATGTCCAAAGGTATTGATCAAACAGGATCAAAATTCTGTAAAGTCGATTTTCATGGCGGGGGTTCAGGATGCAGATCTGGATGTCCGTTTAGCTGCCCTCAAGGCTACCGTAAATTATATTTGTGTGTCAAAGCAAGCAATTAGAAATGCCATGGCTGATTTGTTACCCCACCTTTTGAATGTTATCCCTGGAGTAATGGCACATGGAAGTAAGGAAGACGAAGCCGTAGAAGGTCTAAGTGATATTATTGAACTGGCGCAATTATTCCCAAAAATGTTCAAGCCAGTTTTAGAACACACTGTAACCTACATGGTTTCTCAAATGAAAAACACAGATTTGGAAAACGGTAAGTCGAAATAATACCAGGTACACGCCAAACTTGCTTGGAACTGTTACTCACTCTATGTGAAGGAGCGCCAGCGCAAATGAGAAAGTATGGTCCATTCGCGCAAACATTGATTCCAGTAGTTTTGGAATGGATGTCCGAGCTTGAAGATGAACCCGAATGGTACGCAGTGGAAACCGTAATTTACGTTTAACTCTCAGATTGAAGACGACGACGATTCATCTAATGAAACAGCTGGAGAACAAGCGATGGACAGGCTTGCAATGAATTTGAAAGGAAACATTGTTTTGCCGATTGCATTTCAATTAATTCCAGCCTTATTATCATCTCCTGAATGGCAAAAAAGACACGCTGCGCTTAGATGTATTTCAGCTATCGGTGAAGGATGCTACGATATTATGAAGAAAGAGCTGGAAAAAGTGATTGGGTGAGTTATGCGTAACTTTAGGTTGATTCTCCCTCATTTGAAAGATCCACACCCTAGAGTTAGACACGCTGCTTGCAATGCCATTGGGCAGATGTGTACAGACTTTGCTCCAACAATTCAAGAGCAATTTCACCAGGCGATTTTAACTCACCTCATTCCAATAATGGATGACTTGGCACACATCAGAGTTGCCAACTATGGTGCTGCAGCCCTCGTTAATTTCTCTGAAAATGCTAGCAAAGAATGCATTGCTCCGTATATTGAACCAATTATTTCCAAGCTCCTGGTGTTGATGAATACTGGTAAAATATTTGCACAAGAGCAAGCAATCACCACTTTGGCAACCGTTGCTGATAGCGCGAGCTTAGAATTTACAAAGGTAATATTATCCTTAGTTAGTATTACTCAAATATTATGCAGGTTCTCTTACAAATCTTGCGCTTCCCTGATCAAAAGGAGCTTCGAAGCTTGAAGGGGAAAACACTAGAATGCTCTTCTCTTATCATTTTGGCGGTCGGAAAGGAGGTGTTTGCACCCGATTTTGTTCCATTCGTGGAAGTATTGAAGAATATCCAAACTACAATTAGTGATCCAGATGATCCTCAAAATTCGTACTTGCTTTCAGCATGGGCAAGGCTTTGTAAAGTAATGGGCACCGATTTTGCTCCATACTTGGAAATTGTCCTGCCACCGTTGCTGAAGAGTGTTGAAATTAAACCAAAGATGGTAGCATTTGACGCAGATGAAGCGACTGATGAATATAACGAAGAAGATGGCTGGGAAGTTATGGCTGTTGGAGACAAGAGTCTTGCGATCAAGACTTCTTTACTAGAAGATAAATGCACTGCTGTTGAAATGCTGTTATGCTATGCCGAAGAGTTGGGTGCTATTTTCCACCCTTACGTTGAAGGAATTATGAAAATGATTGTCCCTCTGCTCAAGTTCTACCTTAATGATGGTGTAAGATATGCTTCTGCTTCACTTATCCCTGTGCTTTTCAATTGCTGGATCAAGGCGGATTATCGTAACACTGTGTTAACAACTAGCAAAAGAAAAGATATTTGAAATGTGGTCATTTGTTTGCAACAATTTGCTGGAATCTATGAAGGATGAAGAAGATCTCCAAATAGTGTGCACGCTATACAACACCCTTTGCGAGGTACGTTTTCGATAATCCAAGTGCATCAAATTATTAGGTCCAAACAGTTTGAGCCAGGAGCAAATGCAATTATTGATAATGGATCTGATTGGTCAATTGGAGCAATATTTAATTAGAAATTTGGAAAGACAAAGTAACTATCATTAACAGTAGAACTACGAGACGCTCCTGACTACGACCCTGAAGATGAAGAGGCGCTAAAGGATGAAGAATATACAGATGAACAGTTTTTGGCCGATGCTGCAGTTACCATTTCGTCCCTTTTCAAAACATTTGGAGCGGCATTTTTACCATTCTTTGACCAAATGATCAGCAAACTTTCAGAATTCATGGATAACAAGGATGCTCCTTCCAGACAATGGGCATTGTGTGTGTTCTGTGATTTAATTGAATTTACTGGACCTGCTTCTGTGCAATATCAGCCTTTCTTCCTTTCCAAAATGGCAACCTCATTGGCTGACCCCTCGCCTGATGTCAGGCAAGCAGCAGCATACGGGGTTGGTGTATGTGCTAAATTTGGTGGGCCAAATTATGCTCAGCTCTGCGTCGAATCCTTACCGCACCTTTTCAATATAGTAAATGATTCAAATTCTAGATCCGAAGAAAATACAATGGCAACAGAAAATGCAATCTCAGCAATTGGCAAATTACTAAAGGTATACAGAAATGCTGGTGCCTTCAACGCTAACGATGTCATATTACACTGGTTTAACGCTTTGCCTATTGTAGAAGATTCTGAAGAAGCGCCAGAAACGTATTCGTTGCTTTTGGAATTAATCGAAGGACAGAATGAAGTCATTGTAAATGTCAACCAAATCCCAAAGTTGGTGTCTATTTTAAGCGAAGCTCTCTCATTGAAGGGTTTGTTGGTGAAAGCCCCAGAGCTTAAAGAAAAGATGGTCAATTGCCTCAAATCAGTAATTGCTGCAGCGGATGCTAATACCAAACAGATTTTATGGCAAAACCTCAAAGATGGACAAAAGAAATATCTAGCCAGTCTTGGATTTGCATGAAATGAATAAAAGTTATGTGATTTTATCTAAATCGTCTTACATTGCAAATGTATTAATTGCTGTCTTTTACAAACAATTTTTCAATCTTCTGGTGGGCAGTGTAGTAGAAATGAACATGAACGCACGCAAAAAACGAAGAGAGAAGGAAAAATAAGCTAAATACCCCTACAATTATACAAATTTACCTTGCCATTGCACGAGAGATTTCCACAATTCGACGATTCCATCAACCCCTACTGCAAATCCAACCAGATTGGCGCTAATCATCTGAATGATATTTAGCACTCCACCCAATGCGCACAATTGAATATGCCACTTTCCAAAGTATTTACGCATTTCTTTGGTACAGAAGATCCTCGTCACTACAATTTCAGGGACAATGAATAATGCAATTAGCCATCCCCAAGCAAGAAGGTTCAGCCCGATATCGTGCCAAACCGCAACAAAGGTAAATATCACAAACGTATTGATAGCGCGATACTGGGAGCCGCCTAATGGGATGTACAGATATCTTGTAAAATTAGGATTACCTGATCAAAAATTTGTTGAAAGACGTATGCCAACCTCTCCAAAATTCTACGGCAGAGTATTGACTAGATATGCATTGAGTCAGGTTTTCATAGACTTCAATTTCATCGGCCATAGCCCATAATCGGAAGAATCTCCATATTACCATTAATTTCAGCCAGATGACTTTGAGATTAAAATACCCCAGATTATAGATTTCAAAGGAACTATACCCTTTCCAAGCCTTAGTATCTTTTATAGCGACGACATGCATAAAATGTATGATTGCTTCCATGAGCAAGGTAATCAACCCCCACCTAAGGGCATATCTTGTCGTAGAACTTGTTGTGATGGACTTTGGACAACGTTTCATCTATGGTAAGGAATTTTGTGCCTGCAGTGTAAAATCGTTGAATGTTATTATGGGACCAGACAGGTACAACGGAGCATAGAGCATATATACCATGTAATTATACAAATTATATTCTCCAATATCTAAATTCTTGTTGATTCTTCCCTTTTGGCAATATAACCCAGTTGAATAGTCGCATTCCGAGCACCTTTCAACGTGGTTTGTAAAACTGGAGTTTCGGTGATTAAAAGTCCAGTATCTATCCATAGTAAATGAAATCATTTTTAAGATGCAGAAATTGAATGAGATGTTCCATCGTATCCCAAGTCCATTCAATCGGTCCTGAATTAATTAAATTTACAAGCCATTTTAGATATATAGAGATATCTGCAAACCTATATCCATGGTAATAGTCATTCACAAACAAAATTCCAATGGCGTAAATCCAAGTGAGTGTTGGTCCAAGCATGGATCGCTCAAATTTTGTGGACACATAATAGTGAATCAATACAAGTCCAAGTACTTTGAAGAAGGAAGCTCCGAATAGTACAAGGAGATACCCCGCCGAAAATCCCAATGATAGTGTACTCTTTCGAATGCCAAAATTGTGGCGAATCGTTCTAAATAGAATAGTTTGTATTAGAGCTATTGAAATCAGTATCGGGATATTGTTTCTAAAGGAAGCATATTGAGCGTCACTGTTATCTACTTTACCTGTAAGCCATCCTTTTGACAACTTGTGTGAATAAACGCGATAGTTTGGGTGGGATTCTTGTAAACAACAGGGTACCTTTGCTGAAATTATACGCAGTGTAGATCCACGTACAGATAGAGAATAGAGCGTACGGTGCGAAATATTTTATATTCGCGTTGTCCATTTGGAAAGTCGCTGTTTGTTGTTGCGCGCACATAAACTCCGATCGGACAGTCTGAGCCTCAGATGCAGACTGCAAAGTCACCATTCTTGCAAAACAATTTACTTTTGGTTTATTATATTATGGCATTAATTCTCCGCAAGTAGTTATTGTGACCTTCTTTTTTGGATTTCCCGATGCAGTACCCAGAGCTTCAATTTGCTTCACTATATCCATACCCTCAGACACAAATCCAAAAACCACGTGCTTCCCATCGAGCCAAGGAGTCTTCTCAGTGGTAATAAAGAATTGAGAGCCGTTGGTGTTTGGTCCTGCATTAGCCATAGATAGCACACCAGGCTTGTTGTGCTTTAGAACAAAATTTTCATCAGCAAATTTTCCTCTATAAATAGATCTACCACCTGTGCCATCATGATTGGTAAAGTCGCCTATATTAGCAAGAAATACCTCCTTGAAGCATGAATTGAGGAATAACTCTGTGGAATATTGACTTTCTAAATCCAAATCCTTTTTCATGCGTACAGAGCTGTCTAAAGTTTTCGCACGTCTTTGGAACAATATCTGTATGCAACTCCATGACGATTCTCCCGATAGGTGATTTGTCAATTGTGATATCAAAGAATACTTTAGGATTGGCTTTCTTGAGCTTCTTTTGTGGACGTTGGTCTTCTTCCGGTTCCTCCTTCTTCTTTGCCTTGGCTCTTAAAGCTTCCTGTTGTTCTTCATCCTTTGGCACCTTTGCCAACACAAACTCTTCATCTTCCCAGACTGCTTTGGTTTGCATTTGTTGATATTTCCCTTGTCTCGCAAGACTGACTTTGAGTAATTTCCCATGCAACTCTGATAAATTCATATTCTCCAAAGCTGCTTGACAATCTTCTTGAGTTTCGTATTCTATAAACGCAAACCCTCTGTGTTTCTGGTTATCGACATCCAAAGGCATCTGAATAGATAGGACATCGCCAAACGGAATAAATGCGGTTCTTAGTATCTGAGGAGAGATTTCGGGTAGCAAACCACCGACAAATAGCGTAGTTTTAGGATTAGTTACAGACATTAGGATACAGATCAAAAAAAATTCTTTTGTAAAATTTGCAGATAAGGGCAAGTGAGCTAAATTGTCAACAGTCTATTGTTAGTAAGCAATGCAGTTTGGCAATGAACGATGGCTCGTGAGTCTAATTTGGATTGCTGTGCACGAGCACTCCCTAGCTTCCAATAAAGTTGCTATTCGTCATTAAATATCTGCTGGACTGGAGCTGGAGTTGGGATATTTTTTTCAATTTCCTTTAGAGTCCGAATCTTGAACTTCAATCGCAAAATGACTTCAAAGTCGATTGAACAAATTTATCAAAAGAAAACTCAGTTGGAGCACATCCTTATTCGGTAACTTGTACTAATTGTAGTCCAGGTAAGAGTTGGATTAACAAGACACGTATATTGGAAGTGTTCAACAACAAACCAGTCCTCTGTGGGTATATGAAAACGATCGCATGGTGTATCGGTCTTGTACATTTGTTCCTGGTCTCTACAAGATCTTTGATGAGATTATAGTCAATGCAGCCGATAATAAGGTGCTCTATGATTAATCTCAGGTTATAAAAGCTAATGAAGGTGCGTGATCCCGGTATGGACACAATCAAGGTCAATATCGACAAAGAAAACAATGTTATTTCGGTCTACAACAACGGAAAAGGAATTCCAATCAAGATTCACGCAAAAGAAAAAGTCTACGTTCCAGAACTTATCTTTGGACACTTGCTTACTTCCTCCAACTATGACGATGACGAGCAAAAGGTAACTGGTGGCAGAAACGGCTATGGTGCAAAATTATGTAATATTTTCTCAAAGCAATTCGTTGTTGAAACTGCTGATGCAGAAACAAAATTGAAATTCAAACAAGTATCTGATATTGATGGTAGGTATTTAGTGATAATATGGGCAAGAGGGGAGAGCCAAAGATTACTTCTAATAATCGCGGAGAAGATTATACTCAAATTACATTCAAGCCTGATTTGGCAAAGGTTCGTATCGATTTATCTAGTTTGGCTTGGAAACTATTGATGACGATTTTGCCGCTTTATTGACCAAGCGAGTCTACGATCTGGCCGGGTGTGTCCGAGGAGTAAAAGTATATTTGAATGATACACGGATCAAGATGCGAGATTTCAAAGAATACATGGAATTGTATGTCAATTCAGCAAACGACCAGCCAACCAAACCACCGATTGTTTATGAAAGGATCAACGATCGATGGGAAGTTGGGTTTACGCTTAGTGATGGCCAATTCAACCAAGTATCGTTTGTAAACTCAATTTGTACAATTAAAGGAGGAACACATGTAAATTCAGTTGCGGATCAATTGGTAACACACCTTATTGAGGCTGTAAAGAAGAAGGACAAGAAAGGTGTTCCCTTGAAACCTTTCCAAGCGAAATCACATCTGTGGTTGTTTGTTAACTGTTCCATCGTAAATCCAACCTTTGATTCCCAAACTAAAGAGACAATGACTTTGAAGCAGTCTCAATTTGGATCAAAAGGTAAACATCAAAGTAATTAAGGTGCTTTGGGAGAAGACTTTGTCAAAAAAGTGCTCAAGAGCGGAGTCGTTGAAAATATCTTGAGCTTTGCCAAATTTAAACAAGACCAGTTGATGAAGAAGACCGATGGATCGGGAAAGAAAAGCAGAATTTCAGGCTTGACCAAGCTTGACGATGCCAATAATGCTGGTACGCGAAATGCCGGGCAATGCACCTTGATTTTAACAGAAGGAGATTCTGCTAAATCCTTGGCAGTGTCTGGTCTATCAGTGGTTGGAAGAGATAACTTTGGTGTATTCCCACTCCGGGGTAAACTGCTTAATGTTCGTGAAGCTTCCCACGCTCAAATAATGGCCAATGCCGAAATTAGTGCAATTAAACAAATTTTAGGGCTACAGCAAGGAAAGGTCTACACCGATACGAATTCGTTACGATATGGCCACCTGATGATCATGACCGATCAGGATCACGATGGCTCCCACATCAAAGGGTTAATCATCAACTTTTTCGATCATTTCTGGCCAAGTTTGTTGAAAATCCCCGGGTTCTTGCTTGAATTTATCACGCCTATTGTAAAAGCTAGCAAAGGAAAAGGAAATCAAAAACGAGAGATTTCATTCTTTACTATCCCAGAATATGAAGCTTGGAAAGCAGAAAACGATAATGGAAGAGGCTGGACCTTAAAGTACTACAAAGGTTTGGGTACCTCGACCACGGAAGATGCTAAAAAGTACTTTTCTGATTTGGGGAAGCATCTGAAACCGTTTGAATCGTGCGATGATAGCTCCAGACACTTGATTGATATGGCATTCAATAAAAAGAAGGCTGACGATCGTAAAGAATGGCTAAGAGGTTATACCAGCGGAACTTTTATGGATCACGATGTCGATGAAATCAATATTTCAGATTTCATTAACAAAGAACTTATCCTTTTTTCCATGGCCGACAACACCAGATCTATTCCTTGCTCTGTTGACGGATTCAAACCTGGCCAAAGAAAGATTTTGTTTTCTTGTTTCAAACGAAATCTCAAAAACGAAATTAAAGTTGCACAATTGGCTGGTTATGTATCTGAACACTCTGCGTATCACCATGGCGAAGTATCGTTGACAATGACGATTGTAAACATGGCCCAAAATTTTACTGGATCAAACAACTTGAATTTACTCGAACCTCTGGGTCAGTTTGGTACCAGATTGCAAGGCGGTAAAGATGCCGCTTCTCCTAGATATATTTTCACCAATCTTTCGCCTTTAGCAAGAGCAATTTTCCATCCAGATGATGACCCACTTTTGAATTACTTGAATGACGATGGTCAATCGATTGAACCAGAATGGTACATCCCAGTGGTGCCAATGTTGCTAGTTAACGGTGGCGAAGGTATTGGTACAGGCTGGTCCACTGCAATCCCCAACTACAAGTAAATATGTTTAACATTAGCCCTATTGACGTAGTGAATAATTTGGAGAGGTTAATGGACAATGAAGAAATGGAACCGATGCATCCTTGGTACAGAGGATTTGAAGGTTCGATTTTCCAAGAAGGTGCCAGCAAATACAGAGTATCTGGAACCATCACCAAAACAGGGCCAACAACTGTTGAAATTACTGAACTCCCAATTAGATCTTGGACCCAGAACTACAAGGAAACCCTTGAAGGATGGGTTACGGGAACTGAAAAAACCCCTGCTTGGATTAAAGACTATAAAGAGTACCACACCGACTCTAAAGTTCACTTTGTGATCAACTTGAGTGAAGAAAATATGGCTATTGCAGAAGCCGAAGGTTTAGAAAGCAAGTTCAAAATTTCAACAACAATCAGTACAAGCAATTTAGTGTGCCATGATCTTGAAGGTCGCATTAAAAAGTACACTTCAGTTTTGGATATTATTCAAGATTTCTACCACTTGCGTCAAAAGTACTACCATAAGAGAAAGGAAAATCTACTCGCCGATTTAACTGCCGAACACTTGAAATGTGAAAACAGAGTGAGATTTGTTTTGGAAATTATAGATGGAAAACTGATTGTGCAAAACAGAAAGAAGGCTGATTTATTGGCAGAGTTGAGAGCAAAGAAATACGATCCGATATTTAGAAAAGGCTCCAATGTCAGCGAAGAAGATGAAGACAACTCTTCCGGCCACGGATATGATTATTTGTTGTCTATGCCAATTTGGAATCTCACCATGGAAAAGGTTCAAGCTCTCATTAAAGAACAACAGCAAAAAGAACACGAAATTAAAATTTTATTGGGCCAAACACCTTTAGATTTATGGAGAATTGATTTGCACGCTTTTGTAGCCCAATGGAAGGTAAATAGATTTAACTTTCAGTCATTTGAAACCGATATGGAAGCAGCTGAAGCGCAAAGACCAAATAACAACACTCAAGCCGGAGGAAGAAAGAAGGCAATCAAGAAAGGCGTCAACCAAATGCTCAAAAAGAAGATGGACCTCAGCGATGAAGACGATGTCGACTTTGAGCCTGTTAAGAAGAAAGCGGTCAAGAAAGTCAAAGAGGAGCCTGCTATTGCAAAACCAATCAAAGTTAAAGAAGAGAAGGGCGAGGCTTCTCGAAAACGAACTGTATCAGTGTCTGATGATGAATCATCTCCGCCGAAAAAGAAGGTAGTGAAAAAGGAGCCAAAACCTAAAGCAAAGAAGAAAGCTATCAAAGACGAGTCCTCTGACGAAGAAGCACCAAAGACCAAAGGAAAGAAAGCTGCAGTGAAGGATGAAAGCGAAAGTGATTTTGACGTAAAAAAGAAACCAGCAGTAAAGAAACAAAAAAAAGTAGATGAATTTTTCAAAAGTGGTAGATTAGATCTTATTATAGAGCCCAGCCCAGACAAGGAACCGCAGATGAGAAAATTGGGATCTCGTAAAGTCGGAATTGGCGCTACCTCTAGGCTAACCCGTAATGATTCTGAAGAAACTCTCAAGAAAGAAGTTGTTATCTCTGATTCGGATGATAACGTGCTTGCCAAAAAGGAATCCATTACAATTGATGAAGCTAGCGATGAAGAGGTTAAGCCAAAGAAAGCTGCACCAAAGTCGCGAAAGATTGAAAGTGACATCCCAAAGAAAGTTAAAAAAGTAGCCAGTGACTCTGATAGCGAAATAAAGCCTGCAAAGAAAGCAACTAAACCAAGGGCCAAGGCTGCGAAAAAGAAATACGATGAATCTGACTTTGAAGACGAAGCTTTTGAAGATTACGTTCCAACTCCAAAAGTTAGATCTCAAAGAGGCCGCAATCCTTCGAAATTTGTAGTTTCTGATGATGATAGTGAAGATTTTGAATAAAAGTTTTAATCCCATATTTATTCGTCAGATGGTGGAACAGGATTTGAGTATTGGTTGTGGAAAAGAGAGTTGTTTCCTCCCCATGGAGCTGTTTCCTATAATTACAATTCAATTACTCTAGTTCTCTTGCGCAAGTATGCAAAGCCGGTCCATTCATTTGGATGGTGCTTCAAATGTTCAATGTGCTTCATTTCTGGTGGAATAGCAAAGGCAATTGTTGCAACTAAAACTGGTGCGGTGATAAAAACGTTAAAGTATAACCACATTCTAGTGGTTCCTAATTGTTAGACCAGTTCAAAAAGAAAGAAATGTAAAGATATTTACCTACTGCATGATGGCGTTCTTTGTAGTGTTTTGACAACATGGATTGTTCGTATGTTGGCCATTGCTTTGCTGGAGTAGAAAATGCTCTGCGAAGTAATCCTGATGAGCGATTCATTTTAAATTTCAAAAAATGATTCAAAATTGATAAACGAGCTTTGAAAGCCGAAAATGAGCCAGCCTCAGTATTTCAAAGCAACGCGTATGTTGTCAATTCTTGATGGATTTCATATCTCGGCAGCCTTCTCCAACACAAAAAAAAGAATTATCACTAAAGAAAAGCAAGTCGCTGGAATATAAAGCCGGAAATAGGCTTTCAGATAAAGCCATGTCCAATGTCTGGGATATGATTGAAAAGGATCCAAAAATTGCGAGGCAATATGTAAACTCTGCCAAAACGAAAAAACCAGCGAAAGAAACACCAGTAAACGATAAAATATCACTGAAAAAGAAGGAATTACAAAAAATCGAGCAAAAGAAAGAGACGCTGTTCAAATTACTGGAAGATTTGCAGAGGGAATCTGTAAATCTAAAGAAAGTGAAGGCTGTCCCTGCAAAAAGTAAACCAGTAAAGACAGCTGTCAAACAAAAAAAGACAAAGAAAATTACAAAGGTGCCCCAAGTATTGCCAGTTATTCCAAAAAATACTGACGCTGGACCTACTAAAATTACAGATTATATCGCTTCCATTAGCCCCGTTCCTCAGAATCATAAAGCGGAGAGTAATTCTTTGGAAACTTTCACTCAAATAATAAAAGAAGAGACAGAGAAGAAAGTTTCAGAAAATGAAATGGAAAGACCATCGATAAATATTGGCGGATGCAATCAGGAACCATCTTTGAAAAAAAGTAGTGTTCCATTGATCACAGCGAAAAGTAGGAGCAACACAATAGACGAGCGTGTTCCAATCATTTCCCCCGTTCCCAACCAAGTATTCAAAAACATGTTTTCAGGAGAAAGTAGTGAGGTAGATAATACTAACGGTAGAAGGGTGAAATTTTGAAGGAACTAAAATCAAAAATCCCACGAAAAACGACTCTTTCTTCTGAATCAAAACCTATGAATAATGTGGCAACTAGAAAAGCCTCAATTGTACGCTGTATTAATGTTAGTTTGACTCTGCGGATCCATGCATTACGGAATTTGCTGCAAATACTCAAAAATCTTCAAGGCTAACCAGGCAATTCCTAAACTGCATTACGCAAGATGAAATATCATTAACAGATCAAGGGAATATTGTACATTACGGCTCAAGGTACGCGGAATTTAATCCAGGCTCGAAAGCAAAATATTTGAATTAATTGGAATGTACAACTCTTACATGCAACAACTGGGTAACTTTAATTAATATCAGACGACGTTGTACAAGAAGCATCAAATTAAAAAACCCTTAATATAGATGAAAATGTATTGTTTTAAAATCTAGCCTGAATATCTTTCATGGTCAACTTTGGAAAGTCTTTTAAAATGTTTGAAGCAAATCTGGCATCGTCCAAATATTCTGGAACGATTGTTTGAAGCATTTGCGGGTGGATTTCAACTTGTACAATGCCATACGGAATTCTTTCCCCGCTGACGTTCAAAATCAAATGGTCCAGTTTTTCATCAGCCTTTGGTTCTTTGGCCTTTGCCATTCCAAGAGATCTATGATATCCAAACGGTTCTAATGCAAATGCAACTACTGGACGGTGTTGGAAATTATTCAAATTCATATGAGCACCTTTTTCAGAATCCAATATAGCTTTCAAAGCATCACCTCTGCCGATCTGTTCGCAATACATCACATCCATTAGCCCATCGTCCATTTTGATTCCTGGAGAGCACAAAAAGTTGCTTGCCATCCAGGGTAAATTGCAAGCTATATTAGCAAGTAATACCTGTGAGCAATTGGAACGTCGAGTCGATTTGCACAGGCCAGTTTTTATATTTTTCTGATCCAATACCGGTGTATTTAGTTTTTGGACCCTTGACTGCACTTTCTGGGAGAGAGTGTTCCTTGGCATTCTCTGGTGGAAGCATATAGAGTTTGCCTCTGTAATTTCTAAAGTTGACAATTCTAATAACAGCTGCTAAATGCTGTCTCAGCATTCCCAGAAATCTGAATCCTTCACTTTCAATATCAATATCAGCAATAAATGCCCACATGAATTGTAAATGAGAGTAAATGATTGTATCCCCTTGAATAACAGAGAAGATGTCCATTGGTCTTGTTTTTCCTTTGATAATTGCCAAAGTTGCTAATTCTGCATGCATCATATCCAGGTTCTTTCCTATAGCATTACTTGTACCTGCCCCGACAACACCAATTGGCAACTCCTTGACTCTTTCCCAATCAGGTCTGTTCATGAGTCCATTTATCAATTCGTGGTACACACCATCGCCAGATACAGTCGACATTGAAAGATAATCGTCAATAACAAAGTCTTTTGCGATATCTGACGCATGCTCTTTATATGTAGTTTCAATCATTTCCAAGTTCTTTGCAAATCCAGATAGCTTGATAACTGGCAATACCAATGAGTTGAAAATCTTTCTAGCTTTGCCTGTCCCACCAACAGGGTTAACAATAAAGAGGATTTTCTTGTCTATATCAGCTAGTTATTACCGCTATTGTAATGTTTGAACGATGCTTCCCTTAAGGTTTCCAGCAAAGTCTCTGCAAGAACAGGAGTGGTAGATTGAAACAAATAGTAGCCCAAGGTAGGTTTTTGAACGTCTCCTCTTGCATCTTTGATAATATTGAGTTTGAATAATATCCAAAAGCCAGTCGGCCTCTCCGCTGTGATGTCCAGTGCGTTGGCCAATGTAAGTTTTGTAATTGTCTTTAACTTTTGTTCTTCGACATGATGAATTCCTACTATGTGGTCAACATGAAATGAGGTAGAAAGTTTGCTGGTTCCTGCTTCTGCATTCAGAGTGAAAATCGAATCGCTGACTGATACGGAAACCTTTTGTAATGAGGTTTTCGAATCTGAAGCCTTTACAAGGATCAAATCTTCTAATCGCAGTTCCATTGAATTTGCAAAACTGAAGCAAGTGTGACTGACAAAAGTATCCTTGTGTCACCACTGCCATTGAATGGACAGCAAAGATGGGGAATTGATATTAATTATGTTTATTTGATTAGGCATAAAAAGTATATAGTGCTTGGTATGGAACTGTGATGGACCCATTGACACAAGAAGCAGGAGCTTGGCCACCAACAGTGAAAGACCTGAGGACAGACTTTACAGCAGACAGAGTTCCATTGCCAGAAGACTGGGTTGGAGTAACTTTCAACCATTTAATGCTGGAGGCACCTTCTGGGGAATTGAATGCAGATTTACCCAACCCAGTAACTAAACTTCCGTCAACATTGGACCAAGTAGGCAAACCGCCATAAGACAAAAAGTAGTGAGTAACTTTACCTTCTTGGATAGTTGCATTAGCACCAGACAAAACGTATAGCCCGTTGGTGCAGTCATAGTTTTGCGTGTTGCTTTCTCCAGTGGTTAAACCGGCATATACCAAGGTTTGGTTTGCTGGAATCATGGAGGTGTACAGAGAAACGTCGGCAGAAGGTTGGGTAGCAAGGTATGCATCAAGGTCAATACAAGCAACAGCAGCAACGAATAGAGCAGAAATCATTTGGCAGTCTTCTCGGAATATCCAGATATATTTATACCAAAATACACCAACCGTTAGTGGTACAAGCTTTGTATCAGTTCCCTTTTTGAATGCGGCAAACAAGTAAAATCTACATAATATATTCTAAGCATAGAAAGTATAAAGCGCACTGTATGGCAGCTTAATGGATCCAGAAGTGCATGAAGCTGGCGCAACACCCCCATATGTAAATGTTCTCAGCACGGTTTTTACATTCGACAAGACACCAGTGCCAGAAGCAGCCGTTGGGGTTAGGGACAACCACGCTACATTAGAAGCACCTTGAGGCGAAGGAGTTGCAGTCTTTTTCAACCCGGTTACTGCGCTTCCGTCCTTGCTTGCCCATGTCGGCTTTCCGCCATACGACAAGAAGTAGTGTTTAACATCCCCAAAGTTGATTGTAGCGTTAGCACCAGAGAGAACATACACTCCGTTAGTGCAGTCATAATTTTGTGTGTTTGACCCTCCAATAGTAACACCAGCGTACACCAGGGTTTGGTTTGCTGGGACGAGTGACTTGTACAGTGCAACATCTGCTTCAACTTGGGTGGTAAGGAACTTGGCAACATCAATGATTGAAGCGGAAGCAGTAGCAGCGAGGACCAGAGAAAACATGTAATTTGCTTTGGGAATTATGCGGGTTTTATATTTTTTTAGTACCCATGAAAGTCTCTTGGGCTTTTCAATGGAGCCTCATCAGAAACCAATGGGTATTTATGACCCTTATCGGCATACTATGCTGTACAAGAGAGTCAGATTTAAGCCGACACCTCGCTAAAATGTGTGATTGGTCTCTCCAACAGAGATTCGACGACGCATACATTTTATTACACAAACAATTCTCTGAGATATTCATCCATTTCCTCTTCCTTAGATTTGCCTTCCTCTGGCTCTTTAATTGGCGCACTCCAGATATTCCCATTTTGCTCCTCAGCGTCTACTGGTTCTTCAGGATGTTCTAGATTAGCTAAAAGCACCTTGCTTTGATTTCTTTCTCTCTTCTTCTTCCTCTTTGATTTTCCTCTTCCTTTCAGAATCTTTTAGTTCCATCCTATCCAGCTTCTTTGCATCTTTGAGTTTCTTGTAATTCAGTAAATCTGAGCAATCTGGACAGAGCCTTATCTTTACAAGAACATTCTTCTTTTCTCCTTTCTCCATATATGCAAAGTTGACTTCCCAAGACTTTAATTCGTCATTTTCACATCCAAGATTTCCGCATATGAATTGACTAATTAATCGTTGGATACCCTTTGCCGGAAATGCATTCCTTTTCTGTTCTCCACCTCAATCCTATCGCTCCAGTCTTGTACCTTGAAAAATCGCCTAGGCAGTATTCTTTAAATAGCTTGTTGTAATACTTTTCAGCCAATCTCTCTTCCCATGTCTCTGATTCATCTTCTCTCAGAAACTGGTGGTTTTTCTTTAGTATTTGCACTTCAGACAGTGATTTTTCTTTTGTAATTTTGGGTACATTGTAATACTTCATTAATAATTTATGCTTTTGGAACGGATCGATCCGCTGATTAACCTTGACTTGATCCTTTGATAGTGGGAGTGAAAAGTAGGTGCTCCTTGTCGTCTTGTCTCTTTGTTGATTCATGGAAAGTTATGCAAAAATAATTCGATATGCCATACTGAAAAATGGCTAGTAAAGGAACGGTGACGATTGTAAAATTACACTCAGCTGAAGGGTTGGTCAAAGCCCAATGTTTGTTTCTTTCGCGTAGAGAAACAAAATGATTACAGAAGTCAACCCTGATGTAAAGAATGAAATCAAAAAACCAGTAAGCGAAAAGAAATTTACTTTTACCTTGATGGATGCGAAATTTCCAGGTTTCAACGAAAAAGAAGTTCAATATTCCCTTTTCAAATGGTAGCGTTGTTCTAACCCAGGGGCATGCAGTCCAGCTGTTATATCAAACGATTTACATACGACCAGCCATTCCAAGAATATGAAATTGAAAAGTTTTTATCGGACCTGTTCTATCAGAATCCCCATATCAAAGTGCGATTTTGCTGATAGTAGGTTTTAGGAACAAATGATAGATGGGGGACGCTTGGAAAAGTAACCAAAGTTGTAAAGGAAGAAACTGCGCACACAATCACCTCGTTATCGTTTTTTGACAGGTTAAAGAAAGGTAGTCTGAAATTGATTCAGCTGTCTTGAAGGAAACAGGAGAAATTAGAAAATGCCTAGATGAATACTACGAGTCTTTCTTGATTGGGGATGAATTGAGAAAGTGCTTGTTAATGCCAGAATTCAAGTTGTATGACACATTTTCTCCTGCCGATAGAAAGGAATTCATCTTCCATGTGTTCAAAGCTCTTTGTTTAGGAGGTAAATTGTGCCAGTATGAAGACGAATTAGAGCCGTATCTTTATGCAACGAAAAACATCTACAAAGATTTGATAGCGTAATACGCGCCTAATCGTAGGGTATCCAAAGCTGAATCTGGCAGGCTTCATGTTGCTTCATTGGTATACGAGATCACTGACATTGAATCTTCAGTTTCTCCGCTATTTCCAATTAGACACCCGCAAAACTTTTGCTATGTTAGCATTGATCCGCTTAGAAGACAAGTAAATGTCTTTTATCATGCCTCAGACGCATACTATTAGTAAATAAAGCTGTAGCGGTCAAGATTTAAGAAATTACGTCACTCCCGAATTCGTCATTTTTGATAGATTTCATAAAACATCCTGCTAACACTCAGAAATGTCTCATTCACCATGGTCTTACAGATTATCACAGAAAACACGTCAGCGACCAACTGTGAAACAAATGGTTTTGTCAAATCAAGCATCGATAGAATCATTAATTAGACAAGCTAAACCCCTAACAACATCAGCTCAAAAAAATAGACAGAGCGCAACAAGTAGACCAACGACAGTTGGGGATTTAAAATTTCATACCAGCGAATCTAAATGGAAATCAGATTATCAAAACAAACGGTCCATCAACACATCCAAAACCATTGAAACAACAGACGAGAGACCGTCGAGAGTAAGGTTTTCCGAGCCAGACTATGACCACAAAAAAGAATCGGCATCCATGAAACCGTAAGTGCTTTTCTTCATTCTTATTTCTGTAGCATTTCTATTCTTTTTATTACTGATCGATAGTGTATATTTGAATGAGGCAAACTTGAAAAAACATACGGAATACATGCGGATGATTCAGCCTTTATCAGTGATAGAAAGAGTTGCGCAGTGGGCACAGGGGTAACAGACTAATTAACCATAGCATTCCGATGGTATTAGAAGATCCCGATACACCGCTAGCATATCCATCTCAATCAAAATCGTGTATAAGCAAAAGGAAGCCGTCTGGGTAGAAAATATTTAACATAGCGAATCCCAATCACAGTATTTAAATGACAAGGAAGAAAAGGAATCGCAACAGCGCCAGAAATCTCTTCCGCTATTGGGAGATATGCAGCTGACAGCTAATAGAGTACAATCGCCCCTTTTCGTCACTTCATTTAATTCCAAACAACGGGTTCAAGAGCAGAAAAAGAAGGAACCGTTACCCCCTACTGAACCAATTAAATATGCAAATATCGAAAATCACAGCGAAAGAGGAAGGCTGATTTGTTGCTTAAAAGTTGAAATTAAATCTGGCGTGTATAAAATGTTGCCGATACATAAGGTATTTCGTTATTGACGCAGAATGACGATCCAATTAATCTAGCCTCTAATTTTTGTAAAACGTACCGATTACTGGGGTCGATGGAGTCGCTGAAAAGACATATTTTACTGTCGATGAAGACATATGGATAGTTGTAGATAAATAAATGAGCTTAGAATTTAAAACCTTTTTTCTGGACACGTCACTTTTGACAGCAAATGACTGTCACCAAACTAAATTATAATTCCCCCACTGGATATGCTACGACAGTTTTTTGCGGGATTTCCATACTATTCAGCATATTTATGCTGTACAAATTATTCAAAGGCTACACCGCAAACAAAACCCTAACACTATTCCTGATCACAACGCAAGTAGTCAATATCATTACAAAAATCCTTTCATATACATACTATTTTGTCACTCCATATTTCATTATATTCAATATCACAGCCATTTTAGAAACACTGCTGCTGTTCTTCATTAATATTACAAATTTAGAAGTACAATTTATCTTATGTAGATCCTGGCTATATTCTCAATATTAAACGAAAATATCACCCAGAAAAAACTCTGGGTGTATCGAATACTATTTCTGGCTGTTACGCTGGTAATCTGCACTGCGATTGTCATGCAAATGTTTTATCAAGCCCTGGATGTGCCTCCACCGCTCTCAAAGGTACAATTTGAATAACCAAAGTTGATTCAATACGGGATTTTAGTATTATGTGCAATCACCGCGGCATATGACAATGCGCAAGTGATATACCTGGCGCATTTGATTTTCATCACCAAAAGAAATAGAAACAGAGTTGAAGAGAAATTGAAAAAAGTCATAATTGTAAGCTTCACTGTGGTTATTATTGATTGGCTTGGAGTATGCTTGTACGGTTATAATATCATCATGCAGCCAAAGCAGACACTGTATTTGCTCACACAGTGTGTCATTGGCATCCACACTTCAATGATGGCGTTCGTTTTATCCAAATTGAAGGAATTAACCTTTGGAGGTCGGACGATTAAAAGGCAAGCAGAAACTGCAGCCACAGTCAAGCAAGTATCTTGAAATATATTATATATTCACCCGTAATAATTGTTTACGTTTAGAACAATGCAATTCATTGAACAATAGGATCTGGACAAATATCCATTGTACACATCTGGTCTCACCACTTGAAAATTTTGACATTTGAAAATGATGGGCCTATCGATATCCTTCTATTCCATTACTGGATGTGTCACGATATTTCTGTTGCTGATCACCATACCCTTCAGCGTGTATATCATCTACAGGCTTTATCGCGGATTAACAGCGAATAGGAACTTGACAATGTTCTTGGCCGCAACTCAAGTCCTCAGCATAATCGCTAAAATTATTGGATTTGTTTATTTCTTTTTATTACAAGATTACACCATTTTCAACATTGCGGTTATCATTGAATGTCTCTTATTATATTCGATGGTTCTGATAGACTTGGAAGTAACTATTGCTAACCAACAGATTTTACAAATATTTTCCGTATTGAATGAAAAAATAACAAAGCGTAAAATCAATATAATGAAATCCGCTGTCGGTGTCTACACCAGCGTTATTTGTGCGGCAGTTGTAGTGCAAGCGTACTATGGCATTGGAAACTACCCAGCTGCTTTCGGATGGGTAATTGCGGTTTAACAAAGTTCATACAGGTTGGAATATTACTATTGGCTCTATTTTCTGCTTTCTACGACAACGCTCAATGTATTTATCTGGCATTTTTGATTTTCAATTCAA
Organism: Terramyces sp. JEL0728; assembly: GCA_027603945.1. NCBI lineage: Eukaryota > Fungi > Chytridiomycota > Chytridiomycetes > Rhizophydiales > Terramycetaceae > Terramyces > Terramyces sp. JEL0728. The sequence goes on along the minus strand of JADIIU010000027.1, from coordinate 76,965 downwards.
AGAGAAACAAACAAGATATACAGTCGCGGGTGGTGTCAACTGTCATGTTGAATATTTCAATCTTGCTCTTGGATTGGATCGGCCTGGCGATATATATTTACACGTGCGTTGCAGAACCTCCGGAAACGCTATATCTGGCAACGCAATGCTTTGTCGGTATTCATTTATCGTCGATGGCACTAGTATTGGCATCTCTGAAGGAGCTGACCTTCTTTGGATGGAGCGTTGATTCAAAGTCTGAGAAAGCAACTCACACTGCCCTGAATGTTATAGAATAAATTTCCAGTATTAGAAATGTATTTTTCGTAGCAAAATGACACAATGAAAACTTTCCAATGTCAGTCCAGACAATACGGATTTCTTCAACCACAGGCATCGCCAGTATATTCGCTTCATCGGTTGCAGTCTCATTCGGTATATATACAGTATTTAGAATTGGAAAGAATGTCGGATTTACAAGGAGCTGGCTTTGCGCACAGCTCGCATTTGTACAATTTATCAGCATCGCATTTGTTATTATAAATGTACTGTATTTCTTTGTCGACACATACTTTCCCTTATTTTCCTGGACTGCGCTACTGGGGGTTATCGATATTGCCATGATGGTTATTCTAAACCTGGAGGTAAAACAATCTAACCAAGATTCTGCAAAAATACTCTGTTCTAAATGAAAATATAACAAAGAAAAAGATTACTATTGCAAAGATATTTGTTACAGTATATTCAATCGTATGTAGCTTTGGAATGGTGCTACAGGTACAATACTCGCGTGTAGAGGATGTCCCATTGTTCACTCAATCGTATGCGCAATTAGGGTTTCTAGCATTGATAGTACCATCGGCTATATACGATAACATACAGACGCTCTATCTAGCCCTGCAGGTATTAAAATTTAGAAACTCACACAAACCAAACCAAAAGGTTTACCAAACGTTTCGCAAAGCAATCTTTCTAAATATCAGTGTCGTATTAATTGATTGGATTGGGATTGGGGTGTATGGCTATAACATTGTATTCAGCCCTACAGAGTCACTGTATTTGATTACACAAAGTATACTATGCATGCACTCTACCGCTTTGGTCCAGGTATTCTTGCAGCTACGGAAACTGACTTTTATAGGAACAAAGTTGGACAAAACATTTGTGAACCAGTCATGAATAAATATATCTTTATTCCCTCTATTTTTTTGATTTCTTGTGCTTCTTTGCCTTGACTTTTGCAACCAATCCCTTAGAGTCATTTAATCCTCCATTGAATGCCTTGTCGGCAATTTGGTCTGCAGTGCCTTTGAATTGTTCAGCCTTGCGTTTCTTTGAGCTATTTGCGTTTGCAATGGCAACTACATTTGAGCCGCCATTTGGCTTTACTTTCTTCCAATCTTCATCTACACCACCAATTTCAAAACTAAATTAATTAAGCAGTACCTTTTCAAGTCAAGGCCGTCGATTAATTCACGCTGTTTCTGTTTGAATGCTTGCATTGCTTCATTTCCAGCCTCTTCTAAATCATCTTCCAAAGAGACGGCACTTGGATCCCATTGAGCATCGTCATCCAAGTCTTTTCCCAAGACTTTCAGATCTCTGTTGTCCTTCTTTACTGCGTTTACTGTTTGTTCAACGTCATCTACTACTCCTTGTTCAATTACTTTTTCAAAGTATATGGAAACTTTTTTAATTGCTCTTGCAAACAATGCCAAGATTTGGGAAACGCTGATATTAAGATCAGCCTCGACTTGCTCAACTGTTTTCTTTTGCAATCCCAGGCCGACCAGGATGGCTCCTTGAACTGCTGACAATTTAACAGCTGTGTTTTCATCAACATTTAATTGGTTGAGGAAGTAAAATCTAGCAATTGTAGGGACCAAGTCTAGGATAACATGGTAGTCGAGCAAATTTTGTGAATAAGATGCAAGCCTCTTCAGATCAAAAGGAGAAAGGTATCTCTCTACTTTAGTGACGGTGTCAATTGGCACTGGGTTAACGGAGAATTACATTCTTGGTCGTGGATATTCTTGGATAAGTTGGATGCCCCCAAAACACTTAGGACAAGTGAAGTAGAAAATTCGCTAAATTGATAGGATAATAACTGAATATAGCGCTTTCTGAAATCCCACGAAAATTCAGACAACCACTCTTGGTTTTCCATGATCACTTTCTTTTTCAAAGTTTTCAACATGATACAGGTATGTTCACCAGTAAGATCATTTGCTGTTTGTCTGACATAAACCGGAGTGTAACCGCTGCGCTTCCAGAATTTGTGTAATTGGTTGGTAATACCATAACTGACACCTAGCCACTGCAGTTCTTCTTTCAATGGACGTTCGGATAATTTAAGCAATAATGGCGGCATCTTTGCCGGGTCTCTCACTTTAATTTGGTCTGTCGCCAAAGTTGCGTTCTATGATAAGCAGTTAGCTCTTACCTCTAATTCCTCTTCAGAAACACGGTTAAATTCTTCAGTAACAGGCAGAGTTTCAGATAAGGACTGGATTTCGCCATTGTAATATGCTTCAAGTTGTTCCAGAGCTCTTTGGCCATACCCCATGCCAATGTAATCAGGATGAGTGGCAATTCTGACTACTCTTCCACCAGAAAGGGAGGCAAAGTCATCATCTTGGAATTGTTGGGATACTACCCACGGTATAAGATCACCGTTAGCTCTAACACCCCTGCTTAGGGAAGCAAGGGCTGACCCTCTTGCAATTTGACCTTCCATACAAATTTGAACTACACACAGCGGTTCAGGCAAAACTGCCTTTGTTTCATCAATTTGTGGTAACAGCACGAACAAGTGATGGGCTGGTGCATCGCTTAGTAGCTGCAAGTCGTTAGGACTATTTTTGTAGTGACTGGCAACATATAACGCCATCATTTTCTGCAGGAATGCTTCGGAAACTGGGTGATAGCTGAACAGTGTATCTCTGGTGACATAGTACAAATCACAGGTCGAAGGGTGAGGACAGACAGCCGCAGCCCTGGATTTGATGTTATTGCAATCCAGGCACAATAGCTTGTTTAACCAAGTTTCGACCGAGTCTCCAGCGCTATATCTAATTGGCTCTTCAAGCTTGATTTCGCGTAAAGATCTAGATAAACTATCACTGGCTTTTTCCTTTCCGTCTCTTCCAACAATAGTGCCGTCTGAAGCTGATTTTCCCGAGGCTTGTTCTCTTAATTGTTTAATCAATTTTAGCGACAATGATCTGCCAGTACCTTCGTATCCATTAATTGTAGACGCCATGAAAACCAAATATGGTCCCAATAGCTTCTTTACAACTGGCAGAGGGATAGCTGCAGCTTCATCGATAACCAACAACTCGGCTTGTGCCAGTACATTATGGTCTGACGGTTGAATCCATTGGATAGTTTGGCGATGATCTTTAAAAATATTGACTCTGACAACAGCTTTCTGGAATGCAGGGTTGCTTGATTGAATGATATCATAGTCTAAATGCTCTTGGTAACCCAAGCCATCGAACCCTTTAAATATAAATTCAAATAAGGTCTTCAAGTTTTCTGGGCTTGGAGAAGTAATGAAAATATTCGAGTAGCCATACGCAACAGCTGAAGCAATAGCAATGCCCAGAGCAGCCGACTTACCTCGACCTCTGGATGCGGTCAGCGTAACAGTCGATTTCAAGGTTTTTTCTGCAATTGCTTCAACAAAAGTCAAAACTGCCTTTGCTTGATCAATAGTCTTGGTAAGATTGACAAGCGTTCCGACTGGCAATGTATCCTTCATTGATTCCTTTAATTCCTTGAGCTCTTGTTGTTCCTTTGTGATTTCTTGTTGGACCCTCGATAATGGCTTCACATTCTTTCCAGCGCTAAGAGGTAATACATTTAATTCATCATCTACAACCAAACACATATCACATCCTCCCAGAGACAGGATGAATCTTTCATTGAAACGGGCAATTGTATCTTGATGAGCTTCAGTTCTGTAACGAGAATGGACATCCATAGTCATAGAATATAACTGTTTCAACGAAGTCATTGTTTTTAATAATAGTACCACAATACCACCACCTTCAACAGTTTCTACTGTCCTGGCCAACAAATTAGGAGTCAAAGCTTCAAAATCCTGCAAGATACACATTCCATAAGTGTTACCCAAGATTTTATCCGTTTCTTTATAGTAAGCATATCTGATTGAAGTGGAAGATACAAACAATTCAAATGGATCATCTTCATCAGCGTCACGAGTTCCTCTTGCAATTTCTTTTTTAATCTGATTCATTCTCTTTTTCCTGTGACTACTGAATGACAATTCCTTCTTGTAGCACCACAGCACATTTGGTCTTGCAGCAACTCTTGCCTTGGATAGCAAGTAGTGGAGTGTAACTACTTGGTCTCTTCCTCTGTCGCCGACGATTACAAAGAACGAGCGGTGATTAGTTTGCACTCCGTTTTGGATTATTGCTGGGATTCTTGAATCCAACTTTTTTCTTTGTTTCGACATTTTCAAAAAAAAACAAAAAAAATTTAAGCTTGTCACTTTCCCACAATGCTCGAACGTGCAATGCAGATGGTTGCCGAGCTGCCAGATAAATTCAGTCAATCCGACTTGATTCCAATTCTCTATGAACTTGAATCATTGGATTTGGATAACACAGAGTTGATCCAGTACTTGCGTGTTCATAAAGTCCAATTATGGATATTTGATCCCATTAATCGATACAAAATTGGTCAATTAGTGGAGATTATTGACATGATTCTCGGAAACAATTCATTCTTTGATTACTACAGCCGTGAAGGGGAAAGTTACGATTCGATAGTAGAACAGAAAACAGAAAATATCCAAGAGGAACTGCAAGAAATAAATCAAGTAAAGGATCACAGCGACTTGGATTCAACTAGAGATAAAGTTGATAATGAACTGTATTCGGACTTGGCTGAAAAGGATATTCCAAGTAACGAGGCAGTCGTTGGATTTGAGGAACCTGAAGCAAAGCAACCAAAGACATCAGCAGAGGAATATCAAAAAAGGAGTATATTTGAAGACCAATTTGAAAAAAATATTCTTATACTGGACCATTTGTTTGAATTTCTCAATGACAATCCAAACCACAAATCAATAGCAAAGGAAATCAGGAAAAATAAAATCAATATATTTGATTACCGAATAGCAGTACCAAGTGAAGTACTCGAATACATTTTAGGCGAACAAAGGATACAAACAGGATTGAAAATTATTGACAGGTTGGAAACTCGATTTCTTCTTCAATTGAAACAAATACCGCATATCTTGAATAGCACCAGGCCGATAGAAATGAATTTCTGTCGTCTAATTGGGGTTTTACGTGGTTGTACAATATTTCATTTTCCTCAATTTGTTGCACAAAACGTAATCTTTGGACAATTTGATTTACACTTGCAAAACTTGAAATTCATTGCCGAGATATCAACGAATTCATCGTATAAACTAGTGTACCAAGGTGCACTTTGCATCCCAGTAATTATACAAAATATCACAGTGTTTTCCGGATTTGTTGGATTTGATATTGACTTGGTAGTTACATTTACAGATCGGTTTTATGTTGATATTGATCTAAAAGCAAAGAGGGCTTTCAAGAAGAGACTGGCAAGGGTATTGAAAAATGAAATACTGCAGTGTCTGCGCCATTTATTGATTAAAATCACTGGGATAGTAGAGCTATTTTGCACCATGAACGAATTCCTTTTCTATGTATTTACACTCGCCAAATAAACTTGCCTTGCTTTATACGAATATTTGAGTTACAATCCTCTGCACAGCTGAATAATCCTTTGCACAGCTGAATTGCTGCTGCTATTTGAATATTTCAAGCCACCTTTTAGCACTTTGTCAATTTACTGTATTCCAAATTAAAATGTGGAAGCGGTTCAAATCAACAACCTTCTTCACTGGCAGTGAACTAGACCGGCAAAGTACTAAACGGTTATTGACGGAACGGCTCTTGAATGAACGCAAGGTATCCCGCACAATGATTTTCGACAATTTAAAGTATTTATCCAGCAATGAACGTATTTGCTGGCTAGACCACGATCAAACCAAGGAATTCTTTGATGTAAAGAGCGCCGTATACCTCGGCAAAGATATTCAATTTGATATTGGGTAAGTTATTGTAATATAGGTATTGGGCTATGGACGTTTCAAATTTAAAAGTCGACTTTGATCAATACGGCGAATTTGTCCATTCCAGACCGGCAGCATTCAGACTGCCAAACATGGAAGCTGCTCTATTTGCCCAAGCGCGATCGATGATTGACTGGAACGCCCGGTACATTTATTGTCCAACATGTTCAACAAAAACCCTTTCTTCAGATGCAGGATACAAGAGAACATGTGAAAATAAGGGGTGTGTGTCTCATTCAACGACCCAGAATTACTCTCATCCTAGAACTGATGCTGTAGTGATTTCAGCAATTGTTTCTCCTTGTGGACAGAAACTCTTGCTGGGTAGAAAAAAGATTTGGCCATCGAAAATGTATAGTTGCATTGCTGGATTTGTAGAGCCTGGGGAGTCGATGGAAGAAGCAGTTGTTAGAGAAGCCAAAGAAGAAACCGGTATAGAAATTGAAGCAGTTTCTTATCATAGCAGTCAGCCATGGCCGTTTCCTTCTCAATTAATGCTGGGTAGTATTTCCTATGCGAAAACTACCGATATTTTATTGGATGATGAAGAATTGGAAGGTATTTGGCGTTAATGTAGATGCGCGCTGGTTTGATAGACAAACTGTATTGGACGCTTCGCTAGGGAAATCCGCAGTTTTGCAACTATCTCCGTCAACAGCTATTGCTCATACGCTGATCTTGGCTTGGTTGAATAGTTCAAAAATATAACATTTTTTACTCTATTCGTATTACCTGTTACAGAAAAGACTAATTGCAGATCCCAGATGATAGCTCTCTACAGACATATACGCGAAAGAATAGAGATAGATTCCAATGATTCTGGAGCGCTAAATAGCAGAACCAACCAACGGGAATTACCGATCGGTATAAAGAGAGTGCTGAGATATTCGGTGATACCAGATCTATAATCCTCTGAATTCATATTTGGAATCAGCATGTTATTAGTCACCTGACGATTATTTACCAGTAAATTAGACTATTGTCAAAAAGTTTCAAAATAAAAATGAAAGGTAGGATTAGACTAACCAGAAACATATAGAGACGCATTAAATAAACCTCATCCAAACAAGCCTCATACCAAGAAACGCAATAGGAAAAAGAAGCCAATCAAAATCACATTCGTGAACCATATAGACAATGAATTTGACAAAGTATTACAGGATATACAAGAATTGGTTACTAGCGGATACGAAGATGAAATAGAGAGCGTTGGGGGAGAGTTTTCAAGAAGTGATTACACGCCAGAAGAGATTGGATTGCATATATTTGATGATTACCACATGTTTAATGATTCTTCGTTAAGCAGTTCAGTAAGATCAAATTCATACTGGTAATAAGACCAATCCATACTGGTGATAAGACCAATCCATACTGGTAATAAGATCAAATTCATACTGGTAATAAGATCAAATTCATACTGGTAATAAAACTGCATTTGAAGTTTGAATGTGGCAAGATCTGAGTCTCCACTCGCGATGAATCCGACTTGTATCCTTGGAGTATCTCTTGATCCTTGAGCGCATCCCGATTTGGCCCTCGATCCCTAAGAGTGCCTTGGATATTCTGCATGGTTGTTTCAGTCCGTCAAACTGCCAAATCGAAGCCACAACGCAAATGAACATCGTGGGAAATTTCATGAATTTAAACATCAACGTCTACAGGGGAATCGCTATTTCATCCATCGTTTATTTTACTTTCACCACAGTCCAATTCAGCAAAAGTAGTTTTAATTAACGCAGCTTCGTCTCCCAATTACCCTCTCTATTCAAATAAATTAAGCCAGGGATGGTTGGGAATCGTAGATAATAGCGATGCGCAGTATTCGTCATTTAGAAAAAACATCCCAATATTGCTGGCTGTAATGGTTGTGTGGACTGCAGTTAATTTTGGACTAAAGGCAATGAACAGAGGCTACCAACCATTGACAGCCAACAGCACCAAGCAAATCGTCTCTTTATCTTTATCAGTAATATTTCTGTCTGCTGTATTTGGTGCATCAATTTTAAAAATTCTGACAATTATATTGGCTAATTATCTAATTACAATCAGCACAAAGTCAATAGTCGGGCCTATAATCACTTGGATGTACTGTATAGCGATTCTATTTGCAAACGATTATTACGGCGGGTACAAATTCAGCTCGATTGGCTTGGATTACCTGGATTCAATAAGAGGAATAGGAATGCGATGGCATATCACTTTTAATTTCTGTATACTGAAAATGATTTCATTCTCAATGGATAGGTAATCTGCTTTTAACTAGATATTGGGCACTCAATGGCAGCGCGGACAATGAATATGAAAAACATTGCGGGAAATGTTCAGATTGTAGCGATACCGCATGTCAGAAAGCACGGATAATCAAACCAGCTAATTATTCACTGTTCAACTACTTGGTGTATATGCTTTACGCTCCACTGTACCTTGCAGGTCCTATAATTTCATTCAATGATTTCACAAGCCAAATGAAACAACAAAAATCAATCAATTTGAAAAAGATTCTACTGTATACTCTCCGATGGTATATTTCATTAATCCAGGATTGGAATTGTATTATTAATGGAATTCATGATGCACAATTTGTACGTTGTAGCAATCAAAAACGCAAAGGCATTCAAAGGATTCTCGTCGCTAGAAATCTACTGTCTAGGCTACTTTAATTTAAAGTTTATCTGGCTGAAATTGATGATTATCTGGAGATTCTTTAGGATGTGGGCAATGTTTGACGATATTGAAACGACTGAAAATATGACCAGGTGTATTACTAATCAGTACTCTGCCCAGGAATTCTGGAAGCATTGGCATTCATCCTACAACAAATTCTTGATCCGCTACTTGTACATTCCATTAGGCGGTAAACAGTACAAGATGCTCAATACATTTTGTATATTTACCTTTGTCGCTATTTGGCACGACATCAACCTGCAACTGTTAACTTGGGGATGGCTGATTTCAATATTCATTCTACCTGAAATTATATGTACAGGCTTGTTTTGCACACCCAAAAATAAGGAAAAGAGTTGGTATTTGGATGTATGCGCACTTGGCGGCGTATGGAATCTTTTACAAATGATTACTGCCAATCTGGTAGGATTTGCAGTTGGTATTGATGGGATAATTGAAATGTACCATGAAATGTGGAATTTAGAAGGTAATTCTTTCTTATTCAGGTTTGTGGTTCTTGGTAGTTTTGCTCATCAGTTTGTATTCGTATGTTCAGTGTAGTTTTTACTTTAATCGTAAAAAAGAGACTAAATACAGGGAGTAAGAAGTAGTATTTGGTTTTTAAATACAGGATACCGATATTATCATTCAATATATTTGCAATGTTTGGTAATTTCACCAGTAATGTTAAATAAATGAAGCTGTAACTTGATGTATTTAAAGGAACAAAGCTAGTGCAAACAAACCGGCGAACGAGAATGGAGTTGCAGAATTGTAAATTGGTTTTGATGCATCGGTGGTTTTTACTGGGTAGCTTGCACCAGTGGTTTGAGGTGCTTGGGTGGTTGTGCAAGGAGTAGCGCCAGCTGGTGCAGCAGAAGTTGCAGATGGTTTTCCAAGGTCGAAAGGAGTAGCTTTAACATCACCTCTTCCCAAGGATTTGAGGCCCCATTCGTTATTCAACAAAGCGATTTGCGAGTAGTGGTCATAGCGAGCGTTATCAACAGAGTTTGCTTGAACACCAGCACCAATAGCAATTGTGTAGATGGTATTGTCAGTAGTATCCACCTTTGCAACAGCGTCGTTTTCATCAAAAGTAATCAAGAATAAAGTATCAGCAAAGAATGGGCTGGACAAGTACTTTGGCATGAAAGTGGACAACCAAGCATCGCCGACGTGGATTCTTTCAAACGAATAGGCCAAAGTAGACGAGTTCAATGCGGAAGAGTAGTTTGCACCGTGTCCATCGTTAGTCTGGTTTGGAACATACATTACGTAATCTGCAACCTTTCCAGCTGCAATATCCTTATCCAAGAAATCAGAGTTTTTGATATTGTCGCAACGAGAAGTGGTTTGGATGGCAGTGAATGACATGAATGGGTTGTGCTTGCGTTCATAGATGTGCATATCACCTTCAACGGTTTCTTTTTGGGTGAAGCAGTTTCCAACCCCACCAGGATAAGATTCTTGATAAGTAACCCAGGAATGGCCGGCTGCCTCCAAAGTATCGGCGATGGTAGTTCCAGTCAGGTCAATATTGTTGTCGTCAGCAACACCCATCAAGTCGCCAGCAATCATCGCAATGTAGTTTGGCTGCGAAGGGTGAGTAATTCCGTGCATGTTGGTGTATAATCTACCTAATGGTAGCAATGACTTCATGTATGGCTGTTCCAAAGCAACACTCAAATCAGTGTTTTCCATGATGACTTGGAAGAATCTCTTGAATCTTGGTGCTGGAGTTGCGGTAGTTAAGGCTTGTGTAGCAAGAAGGGCAAATGGAGCAATCATTTATTCTACGTTGAAATTTGGCGACCGTTCCCTCCATTTATAGGGTTGTTTGTTCTTGGTGAACACGTTTTTGAAAACGTTTATTGGTGCGGACAATATTCCAATTGGTTTTGCGTTCACTCAGTTTACAATGTTTACGAATCTCATATTGAAATATCGGCGTTGGGGTTCCTTTTTGAATTTTCAAAGATTATGTTGTTTCCAGAGAAAGACTTTCCGAGTGTCAACGTACAGTGACTTGGAACCCAAAGAAATCCACCAAATGGAGAATTATCGGCTATTTGTGATTCAAACCAAAGTTTAATCTAGTTTACTCTAAAAGAGAACGCCAAGTGGAACCATTTGGCTAGCAATCTAATGTCAACATCAGTTTGTGCAGGCGACCACCAAAACCAATACTAGAAAACATCTATATTGGTTGTGGGGGATTTCCGTCTTTAAACTCTGCATGTCACCACACGGTCTCCAATAAATGCGAATCCTTGACATACACTGATCTGCGCAAGTATCCCTGATCCAAGAATACAAAAACATCAGATCTGCAAAGGGAATTCTTAAGAACCTTTCCAAACAATTGCGAATCAGACTTTTTCGTCCTACTTGCCGATTGGTCAATGCGGATCAATGACCTACAAAATAATTTCATTTCCTTATTTCAAAACTTAAATGTTGGCCAGAGACTATTTCACACTATTCAGTTCTGGCTTTGCGTTCTACCTGATTCTATCACAATCAATCACCGTGTTTGTCTTTCAATTAAAAAAAGTAGGAGTCTTGCTTGGCATTTGGTTCATGTACATTATTATCCAACTTGTTAATACTTGGTGCAAATTAGAAGAATCGCCAATACCGCAGTTTTCATGGGTTGTTTCAGCTTCAACTATTTTCTATAGTATTTGTGTTTGCTGTATTTTGTACATTAGCATGCAGCGGTACTTGGCCATTCACCACCACCGCAATGTAAACCTGATTCGGAATTTGGTTGTAGTATTCCTCTGCATTATATTTACAGTGAGATCAATCCGCACCGTGTTCATTTTCATTACAAATTCTGGATCAGCTGTCTTTCCAGCTTCTGCAATACTACAAGCATGCACAATACTGCCAATATTCACTGTCAGGGTTTTGTTTGATTTAAAGTCAATGATTGGACTTTCAAAGCACTTTGGAATTGCAAGCAAGAAATCTCCTGATTACCAAGCAAGATTCAACCAACTGTGGATTTCATTGGTTATTGAAATTGGACTTGCTGTCGTTTCCATTGCAACTGCCGTGTTGGAAGCTTTCAGTTATAGCGGTGATTCTCCTGCTTGCATGGATTGGATTTTGATTTCCTGGGCTATTGGTGCTTTGATAGAGCAGAGGAATATACTCAAAGGGCTGTTTAAAGATTCCAACTCCAATAATCCACCAACAGTTATTTTCTGCCCGCCTGGGAACCGCTCCTCTAGTATTTTTTAATAAATAGTCTTCAATCTGGACATTTTAAAATGTATTGCTTTATTTTCTTGCACTATTGCTTTATTTTCTTGGTCTTTTCTTTAGATTTCATCTTCTTTACTGCCACAGGCTCTTCTTTGATTTTTCTCTTGTTGTCATCAGTGATGGTAGGCAATTCATCCCACAAATCCTGTTCATCTTTATCTTCTTCTGGTTCCACTGCGTCTTCGTATGCCAACACGCTGGTCAATCGCTGTTTTAAATATACCTAAATTAGACGGAATATACTTTTTCTATTTCGCTTCTCTTTCCGCTGGTTTCAAATACTCTTAACCATCTGTCATTTCCAACTACAATCAATTTATCATCGTGGATTGCCATTGCAGCTACAGCACCAGCGATACCTTTGTATTTGCCGAGCATCTGTCCATTATTATAATCAATGCAAGTCAAGTTGCCTATATTAATAGTAAATACCGACAGTATCGCTAAAGTACACTCTATTTTGGTCAGCAATAGCACGATATATTGGCAATTCAGGAAAGTGATATTCTTTGACTGGTCTTTTTTGCAATTTAGGGTCATATATCCTGATATGCGAGTATCCGGTGGAAATCAAGATTTTTGTTTTGTAATCGCTACCATCTTCCTTTTCAGGTTGAACTTCAATAAAATTGATATCGGTAATCCATACTCTGACGCGCATATCCAACTTATTGTTCTTGACATTCTTTGCTTTCCAAACCGGCTCTACTTTTTCCGAATTGTAATTCCAAATCGACAATTCTCGCTCTTTTCCGCCAGTTACAAACAAGTGCGGTAGATTTGGGTGTACTTTGAAGCAGCACAAGTCATTGACACCCAAATTGATCCTCTTTTCTTTTAACTCGTAGTCAAATAGTGTTTTTGTGCCTTCTACTTCAACGGGAGTGTAATCTACTTGTCCATTGTCAGAGCAAGTAATGGCAATATTCTTGTATACCGATAGACCAACAAACTTTTGCTTTTCAAATAATTGAAGCGATTTTAAAATGGTTCCATTTGTATTCATTATTTCCAAGAATCCATTTGATCTACATACTGCTATCGTTTCACTATTAATAAATGCAACGTATTGAACCGCTTGATGGCGGCTTGTTTTTCCAAAGACTAGAGTTTTTTTCTGGTTTGTGAGCTTGATTAATCCATTATCGTCTCCAGTTATAAATTTCATTTTTCAAAAAAAAAAAAGAATTCCAATGGCTAAGATTCCCAATGATATGAGGATTCAATGGGTAAGCTGCATATTAGTAGCGCTTTGGGTATGAATCCATGGCATATCAATTGTTGATCATTATTCCCTTTCCCTAGTAAGCCAAAGAAGGAGAAACCGCTGTGACTATCGATAGCCTGGCTGGTAGCTTGAACTCGCTGCAACTGTGCTATCCAATAAAATTCTTTAGTTGCTTCTTTTGGATGGCAATTTGATTTTTGTACCTCCACTTAATTCTTACCAATTTGCAATGTTGCTGCTCGTTGTGTTCACATCAGTGCAGTCGTCATCTCGCGAGTCAGGATACTTGGCCATATATAGATTGCTCAAAGGCTGCAACCGTTAGCGATTTGGAAATAATCAATTATCATCAAGGGTTTTCTTCTTAGAGTTATGTTGGATATTATCAAGACCAACGATTATGATCTATCTATTCAAATAAACACCTAATATCATTTTAATAATAACCAAATAACAATATTTGCTAGTTACCCTGAAACAACGAGGAAATTACCAGTTGTAATATTTGTGAAACTTTGAAACTTCCCAATAGCACATTTTATTAAGCAAATACAAATTTAAACAGTCTTTTTCCTTTTCTTTTTCTTGGTTGCTGGCTCACTGCGCTGTCTCTTCCCTTCCTTTGCTAGATTTGAATCTTCATAGTCTTCAATATCAGGATTATCATCATGTATCTCTTCAAACTACAATTAAATCAGATGTTACCCAATTGCAAATCGAAAGACTATCAACAGGAAGATCCAACTTGAAGTCGACTCGTGAACCGCTGATCAATGGTTTTTCTTGAGCTGACCCTGCATTTGAAGCTGGCTTTGCTTCCATTAGTTGACTAGAGTCAATAAATTAGTACATGTCGGTGAAATTATACTTTTTCTTAAAGTGCTCCTTTAGCATAATTACAATTCCGTAAAACAGAGCTTGAGCTGTTAAATCTAAAATAAAATTGTAAATACCTTCTGGACGCTCATCTGATGACGATAACCCTTTGAGAGCCTGACTAACGGCATTAGCACCAAACGACAAAAGGACATTTATGTGGTAGACCACATGCATCACCTCTTCAACAGTCTGAAAATCAATATAGGCAATGCATTCTCCAATAAATTTGTAGTAGGAATATTCTTTGGCGACGTCAGGTGCAGTTAAATTATATACATTGACAATAGTCCTGAGAAATTCATTTCTCCTGCTCCTCTTTTCCTTAATTAGCCCATATAAAGGAGAAATGAAGCTGATTTTCACATTTTCGTTTTCAAAATGGGACTGGATTGCACCTGAATTATTTGCACTAGCAGCGTTCTTTTGATAGCCGTACAAGCAATTGATTGATTCCAGGTTTTTTGTATGGATGAAACTGGAATACTTTTCGTGGAGTTTCTTGTGTATAAAAACCGCTTGTTCTCTGATTGTTGGGTCAGAACACGATTCCAACGCAGTAATGCCAGGAACACAAACAATCGGATGAACTAAACCATGCTCCAATGCCAAAGAAACTGCTTTGAATGCAACTTTCGACACTTTCAGATTTGTATGCATCATTATTTCGATAATATTCGGCAAATATGTTTGAACCAAAGAGCTTGGGATTCCATCTTCAACAAAGCTTTCTGCATTTCCAACTAGTATTTTAATCTTTACATCTTCATCCAAACTGGGCTGTTTCAAATCAAAACTTTTTTCAAGTTGTTGTTCAGTAAGGAATTCGACTAAAGTGTTGAGAAATTCAATCTGAAACATTGTCTTGGTCGATTGTAGCACATTCTTGATAATTTGCATGCTTCCAGGAACCAGGAAATACTTGGGTCTAGCCTTCATGTACGAACACAGCGCTGTAAATGATATAGAGCCCGAGTCATGGTCTATGTATTTCAGGTTGTAAGTAGAAATCAAATCAAAAGACATTTCTATAAGGTTTCTGCCTCTTGTCACATTTTGAAGTTCTACACAGCTGTAGTCTACCGTCTTTGCAGTTTCCGTATTGATAAAGTCCAAATGCCCGACTATCAATGAGACTATAACCAGACAACGTAGAATGGTGGCACTTATTTTTTGGGACAGCTGTAAAACATCCTCGGCCTGGTATTTCTTGAGCACTTCTAAATTAGCAGATATTCACCAAAGCATTTTTGGATAACTTGAACTATTTTTGAGAAACTTTGAGTTTGGAACTGGATTATTTTACATAGACACGGAATCGAGTGTCTAAGGATCTAAGATTATATACGAAATACAGCTAAAGAACCTTGGCCGAGTACAGATAGCAAATCAGTTTCGATGTTGCGCACTAGAAGAGTGTCGTTGAACTTGATATCTGAAAAACAGGTGTTCAAAATCATCAAGACTTGGTGTGTCTGGCGAATTTCAGCATCCGAGTTATTCTATTGTTAGCTCGGCATCACCTTTGGCTTAATAAACGGCAGAAGCGCTGAAATATGTTCGGTACACAGTTCCTTAAAGAACAAACTAAATTGGTGGATAGTAATAAATACAGCTTCCAATTCTTGATTCTTGATGACTAAACTAAAAAGAGTCGCAATGATTCGTTCCGTTTGGCGTATAATATTTTCGTTCTTGGTTTTGTTCAAATAGAAAAGATAGGTGTTAAACATGTTCAAAGTAGCACCACACTTTCCTAGCTGATTGGCCAAGATGCCAACCAAGATTTCAAAGTCGTTTGAAAGTCCATCCCTGCTGCTGTAGACATCACTTGCGGGATAATAAACGTCGTTGAGCAATTTTGTCGCAAGATCTGAGACTGTGGTTTCTTCATCTTGCAATCTCGCAAACAGCCTGGACAGTGTATCACCGAGGATTTTAGACATTTTTTGCGATCTAAAATACTTGCAGTGCAGTTCTTTGAGCAATTTGACGACCCTTTTCCGAACAGCTATACTCAAGTCAGTAGATCGGCTTGCAAGCAGGGGATACATTGCCAAAACCTGATCTTCATCTTGGCTTTGGATATATCTGCTGCAAACATCCATTGCAGCATCTCTTACGGTTGGCGAGCTATCTACCAGCCTATTTTGAACAGCGTGCAGAATGGCTGTTTGTGTATTTTTAGGAATACTGCTGCTATTTAGCAAATCAGAAAAACAGCGGATGGATTTTGTTCTTACTGTAATAGAAGCTAAATCAATTCCTTTCAACAAAGTCAATATAATTCGATCAATCATTTTGAAGCAGTTGCAAGATTTGAGATACAGCTGATACATTGCGAAAATGTCCACATTTAATTCGGTTGTAGAGCTGTTGTTTTGGGCGGAATCGAATTCGTTCAGTATATTTACCAGTGCATCCTTGATCATGGTTTTGTCTGCACCATCGCTAGTGACAGCAATCTTATTGATCACACTACTCAGGTGGTATACTAGGACGTTCTTTTTGAAGCTGCTAATTACAGGTAGCGCAGATACCCAATTTAAAATGCTTTTAAAGTATATGGACAATTGCTCCACAGACGAACTTGAAATTGGATTTGAAAGTGTGGCAAATGCTGTCTTCAGATCCTTGCTGGCAGGCTCCTTGAGTAAGACCTCGGCAAAGTCTCCCAGCCAATCAGTCGAGATTGCTCTGAATAGATTTTCGTTCTTTTTTTGGTCTTCCAGCGTCTGCAACATCATACGCACACACTGTTGCGCAAATACCTCTGCAACCGGCCATTCCGGCGAAATGTAAGTAAGTAGCAGATCCTTCAAAAGCCCATCCAAAACCATTTTGTATTCTTGTTCAGTCGACGATTTTCCTTTTACTTCTTTAGTTGAATCTGCGGCTTTCTTCACCAAATACTGGAAGAAATGGAAACTTGCCTTCGAGATGCATTCAAAGCCTTTCTTGAAAGTTGATATCATCTAAATTAGAGGAAACCTACAGGTAAAGTTTCGCTAAATTGCAACCTAGTGTCCAACTCCTGCAAAGAGTTTGGAATACTCTTCTCGACCTTATGGCTATTAAGACCAGATTGTAATATCTGGAAAACAATATACGAATAGAAATGAATTGATTTTCCGGTTTGAAGTCTATGTCAAAAGCAAATTACGGTATTGAGGCTGGTGCCGAATTAAGTCTGGGAAAATGAGAGACCAACTCCTCCATAATAAATAATTGATGTTGCTCATTGGATGCAAATATCTATCATTAAGAAAATTTACTGTTCCTAGCAAAGATGCTCCTCGGTTGGAAACCAAAAACAGTCCATTATCATTCAATACATTTACATCTGCAACAAGGCAGATATCGATGGACAAGTAAATAAGCTACATTAGTATAGCGTTACAGTGATAATGATGTCTTCATCTAATACATATAGCTGACACAATTCAATGAAATTCAAGATTATTGTTGAAAGCAAACCTCCAACTATTACCACAAATGACTTGTGATGCTTTGCTTTTGCTAATATTATTTAAAATTACCTTCCATGCTGAAGAATGATTTTAAAGTGTTATTAAACAGAGTTTTTGTGCTGGAAATAATTTTAGTGATATCTCCTAGTGTGCAGAATCTCTTTTTTGAGTTAGCCATCGTTAATTCCAAAGTAATAAACAAAAGTTTCAAGTTGATACACCCCAATGCTTTAACAGCTGCTGTTGTGTCGCCTACAAAATCCTGGGATTCAAATATTGCTTTAGTTTCTCCTTCAGAAATAGTACCTGACAAGACCTTCATAAACGAGCAAAGTTCCAGATTGTCGGTCGAGTGAGTTACATCGCTGAGATTCGAAATTAAATCCATCATTTTGTCCGGCAACAATTTCGAAAGACTCTTTTCCAACTGCTGAATCTGAGGTATCGATATTTCACAAGCATTTACAACATCGCATATTAAATTGGCAGTAGTATTAAGGATATTCGCATTAATCGAAGGTAATTTTATAGTAATTCTTTCCTTGGCTGATTTATCACTGTCCGTTTCTCCAGGGGTGTGTAGTGTATTTTTGGTTACTGATACTATTTGCTGATTACAGACTTTCATTTCAACGTCTGGCTGCATTTGATCTGATAAATTGGAATTCAGGTTTGATTTGATTCCGCTTAAGCCGACAGAGTCTCGTTGAATTTCCTGGCCAGAAATATAATTTAAAGTCCCATTCGTCAGATTCTGGACATCGGTAGGAATGGAATTTATCATTGGGGATGAATAAGCTACTTTTTGAGACAAGATATCGTGTAATGTCAAACCCGGCTTTTGTTCAAGGATATTTTTAAATATGCTACGTTAATCGCAATATACATTTGGCTGCTTTCAATCTCGGCTATTCTGGGGAATTCGATATTCGATGGAAAACATTCCTGGTCATCTTGAAACAGCGTTAAATCTGCATCTACTATTAAGATTGGCTACGTTCGTCGAGGTTCCTGAGAGTGTCAAATGTAATATTTTCCAGTAAATGGAGCTTAGGGTCTATTGTCATTAGATTCAGTCGGACAGAAACTTGGACAAAAAAGTTTGAGATAAATTTATTTATTAACATTGCCCAACTACCTGGAGGATGTAACCAGTAAATTCTTTTCCAGCCCTGAAGGTTAATTTATTGGTTTACCTCGATACCACTTTACCAGCGATTGCTTGTTTGCACAAGGCTCCATAACCAATTCACTTATCCTTTGGCACGTAAATGGTGCTCTAATATTAACTGCAGCTACTCTCTAAATCTATCCAGCAATTCGCAAATGTGCTTGGTTTGATCCTCATCCTGATCCGCAATGTTCATTATCTGATTTTTAATTATTGGTAATAACGTCTCCCATTCTATTTCTTCTCCTTGGGCTGATCTTTCTAATATTTCCTGATTTGATTCTTGACCAAGCATCTTCATCTCGTTTTATGTTTTTTCCAGAAAAATGTTTTGGTTCAGAAATCTCACACTTAAACCAAAGAATTTTAGGACGTTATTTATCCAGACGGAATTGACACCGAACTTGGATTCAATCAAGTTTAAGCCAGGAAAGCCATTGCTCGAATCACCACAGGCAAAGACCCACGAATTTTTAACTTCCAGGGATGCAATGAAATCCCCACTTGCGTCTAAACTATTTAGAATTGATGGAATCCGGTCTGTTTTCTACGGATATGATTTCTTGACCGTTACAAAGGACCCTGATACTAATTGGCAACTCTTGAAGCCAGACATTTACAGCAGCATAATGGACTATGTCAGCACCGGCAGTCCATTATTTTCGTCAACCACAGACACAACAATCACCGAAGAAGATTCTGAAGTTGTCGCAATGATCAAGGAATTGCTTGATACAAGAATAAGACCAACAATTCAAGAAGACGGCGGCGACATTGAGTTTGTCAAATTTGAAAATGCTACTGTGTATGTCAAATTAAGGTGATTCCAATTAATTTTAGAGGTGCTTGTCGCACATGCGATTCATCCACCCTTACTCTCAAGAATGGAATTGAAAATATGCTGATGCACTACATTCCAGAAGTCGAGCAAGTAGAGCAAGTGCTGGAACCACAAGAAGAAATATCGAAACAGGAATTTGAAAAGTTGGAAAAGGAATTAAGCAAAAAATAAATATTCATTATGATCAGGATGTGCCTAAAAATGTAAAATCAAGTGGGATATTCGGAGTAGCTATTTCTTGTCTCGTGCGGATTCGTTTCAGCTGTCTTAAGCGTTCGCGTGCATTCGAACTAGTTTCTCCACTTGAAAATACTTGAGCCATCATATTGCTGTAGATTGCCACCTCCCTTACATATCTTGCCAAAGAATTCCCTGAAACTAGCACTGGAGCCGGTGCAGCTTGATCCATATCTGACCGATAGGAAAGATTTACCCTGAAACAGTAATTGCTGTAATCGTTTCCTGCAATAGGCTCAATTACAATCAATACAAAATTGAACTGCCCAGGTATCATATCGTGCTTGTATGAGCGGCCACTTTCGTTCCAAATAATTGTTACAAAATCATTTCCAATATGTCTCTTTTTTCCAGTGCACATTGAGTCGTGAGGATAATTCGGCATCATTGTGGTTACATGAAATATGACCTGGCTCATTCGTTGGTCAGGTATGTAGCAAAGGCCATATTGTCCGTCGATTGCACTTTCCGAAGTGTCCAAACCACCAGTGTAAATATCTCTACTGCTGGCTAAAGGAAAGACACGGCCAAGGTAGGAGAGAAATTGCAAATAGTTCTTTGACCCTCTTTGGTTTGCAAGAATAGGGACTTCGTTCGTCTGGCCATGATCCACGAATACTACCCCGATTTTATGTAAATCAATCGAAGGAGTACGATCCAGAACGCTAATAGCTCTTTGCGTGGCTTCGTCATTGGGTAATAAAAGTGGAGGTTCAGAGTGGTTTTCCAACAGTGGGTACGGCTGAAACTGGAGAATTAAATATGCAGGATCCATATACCTGACAAATGACTCTTCTTCCATAGATTTTGGAGATTCAGTATTACGTTCAATATCGAGGTTGAGCGATTTCGATTTCTTTAATTCTGGAATAGAGCTGGAAGTACTTAATGCAATTACCGAATTCGATCGCTCTCCAGTTACTGGATCTGATGGTGCTATTGGCTGATCAATTATCCCTCCTGTCAGCAAATTCAGAAACACTCCAAAATCGTGAATGTTTTCTCCGACATCGTTCATGATACGAGTGTTCAAAACCGTTGTTCCAGCGGGTCTTCTAAATATTATTTCGCACATATTAGTTTCATCCGAGGAAATTGTTATCATCGTGTTTACCAAACACCAAGTCTGTTCGTTCTTTTTCTTTGATGGTGACCAATTTTTAATTACTGGTTTTGGCGAGCAGTCAATATAAGTATGCTGAACCATCATATCAAGAATCTGAGTTAGTGAAATACTTGCCAATTCAACTGATTCATCCAGCTCTTGCTTTTGCGCAACATCAGTGTTGGCGACCATACTGGTAATAATTTTCTGCACAAATCTCCTTCTTTCTGAAAGCTTCAACGATAGAAACCAGGTTTGGGTCACATAATAAGCAAAGGTGGAAATCTGCGGGTTGTTTGCATTACGCAGGTATGATAAAGCAATCCCAAATACTCTTTTGTAATTTTCAGCAGTAAGATTTTTAATCAAATTTGGATGCGAGGCCAAGGATGCCAGAAATTCCAAGTTTGGCAGCGCCAGATTGGAAGAGGTGACCTGCGATATTTTCATGATAATATCACCAATATATTTAGTGGTGCTACTAGGCAACTCATACATGGCTAGCGATAATCCAAGAATACATTGCTTTGAAATTGGAAATGGCTTGTTAAGTCCATTGAATATCGTGAAAACCAAACTGTCCTGCAAGCTTTTGGAATAAAATGATTTGTACAGAAATAGTGTGAATGATATTTGGTATAGGGATAAATAAATGTCGTTCTTTTTGCCAACCGGGATATCTGTCAAATTCTTGTGTGGTTTTTCCTTCTGCAAAAGGTCACAAATAGTCTCGCAGAAAATCCTCATTGGCGTGGGATTGAGGATACAAATGGCTTGGTTTGCAATGTAGTTTTTGATTTTATCCAGAGTATTACACAGCAAAGAGGTATTGGTTTCATATTTCAAAATTGCTATAACAGAGTAGATGCACTCTGCATGTGGCAGCAATGTGAATGACAAGCCATCAGTGTTTGTAAATTTTTTGCTGTTGGATGAGAGAATAGTAGGCGCTGTGTTGGTCAAATCTTCGAAATTGTATAAAATTTGAGAGCGATTATTGCATGAGATTGCAGCAACAAAATTAACAGCTTCGTTTCTCGCAGTTGGATGGACTGTGGTATTCCAGCTGGCAATCCTACACAGCCAAGTGTAAATACTTACTGCAATCGAATTTAAATGTTTTTGCGCAGTGAGGTGAAACATCCTAACCAACTGTTTAATTGCCAAGACAATAGAATTGGTTGTCAAGTTTCCAGGTTTAAAGTTGTTGGATAATTTAATGGGATTGCCGATATTTTTAATTGTTTTGGATTGCTGTATCCAAATGGGGGAAATATACTGATCTTCGCTGCAAAATACATTACAAACTGCTCGCAACAATACATCCATCACATAGTCGATATTTTCCACTCTGAAATCACAAACTGATTTTGTCAACCAGTCGTATATGCGCAAAAGGATAGATTCCGAGTTTTCAGAGTTGATTGAGAGTATCACTTTTTTAAGAATAACATCGAGCTGCGCCGACTTGAAAATATCAATATGCGATAGCGACAAAACACTATTTAGCACGCTATTCCGCACATCATTAGGCACCATATGCTTCAAGTATAACTGTTCAATCATACAGTCCACATATTCCAAATAATTTGATGTGCTACTCCATAAAAGTTTGCTTGAAGATGCAATAATAAAATCGTAAATCTGTTTCGTGCCATTACGAGATAAATTTAGCAAAGTCTGGAGCAATTTCATTTTCTGAGCGGTTATCAGATGTGTGTTGTACACTTGCATTAACTTTCCGAACAAATTGTTGAATAGATGAAACTCGACTGCCATCTCTAACGAGCTACGTTAGCAAAAACTACCTTTCCAGATCCATATGCAACTCTGGACTAGGATTACTTCACAGTTACCTTATTCTGCAAGACGGTTGTTTTTCAACCGGCCATATCCAGGCACAACCTTCAAATATATCAACCAATTTATCCCAATCTAAAACATCGACTTTTTGCGCATCCTCGCACTTGTGAATAATCGAAAGTGTCGATTCAAGCAGCGCGCTAGCTACATGCAAGTCCTTCTTTTGAAGGCATTGGGCGAATCCCTATATTACATCTTACATACATTAAGTATCATTGCTGTCCCATGAAATTCATACAGATCTTCAACAAAGGTTTTTTTGAGGAAATACAATGCCCCAACAACACAAAACGCGTCCACAGTAGAATTTTGTTGCAGTATTTCAAATACCCTCCCTATAGTTCCACTTGCGCTGTGAGAAGAAAGCAGGTTCTTTAAAATATTCCAAGCGACACTTTCGCAATCAACATCCATTAAACAAGTGCACAGTTGCCGTATAATATCTGGGAGCAGTGCAGTTGGAAGATTGCCAAATCGACAGAGGGTATCCAAAAACTGTAGACAGTGGATTCGCAAATGACCCAGTTCAAAATACAGTGTAATTCCTCTCATGATTTGGACAATATTGTCCGCGCTGAGATATACATACGAATATTTGACAACATTTGTCACATACTGCATCAACTCAATCCTAACATCCTTTTGTTTCTTTGAATTTACTTCCCCGAGTATCCAGCGACCGAGCAGTCCCCCAATATCATGTTCAAAATGTCCCAAATCACGTCCTTGCTTTGTCAATTCCCTCAACAATCCTAATCTCTGAGGTAAGGTATCCGACGGCCCAGCAGCAATGATTTTATAGAAATCCAATCGAAGCAAATCACAATCCGAATAATGGTATACAATACAGGCATTGATCCAATCAAATGCTTCTGGTCGAAGTTGGCCACTGGTGAATGGTAACACTTTATTCCAGCAACCAACTAGTTGCTGGCTCGGTACGTCATTTGTCCTGATAAAGTCTGTAATAGCCAGCAAATTTTTTGACTGTGCTGCTATGTTTGTTGACTGGTCCAATTTTTGTACCAATTCTCGCAGATTCATTTCTACAATCAAAAAGAAAATATGGATTTCAGCGGATATGTGAATGGAAAGCAACAAACAACAATGTTATTAATTGCGATATCATTGTTATTTTCTTTTGTCGATTATGTTGGTGACTACTCTGTCTTTTCAATTATACCCATGCAAACCGTATTCAAACCGTGGACATTGTTGACTGCAGGATTAGTTCAGAAGCCACTCTTTTTAATCAATTTGCCTATTTTGTTTTACATGGGAAGTTATTTTGAAGGATACTGGGGGAAAACGGAATTCATCAGGCATTTTTTAATTACAGTCGTTGGCACAAACGTTATCACTTCGATGATTATGATATTTCGGAACATTTTCTTTCAAGATGAGGACGATCTCTTTCAGCTAATTAATGGACTTGGCTGCTTTTTGTGTGCTCTTCTGGTTGCGTTCAAGAGGGCTGTTCCAGAGCATAGCTTGGAGTATGGGGGACTATCAATCAGAGTCAAAGTACCAATTGCGTAACGTAGTATTTGCCGTCTATAAATATTCTAGTGCACTTGGTTCTGTTCATCCTAGGATTTATTACAACCTCGTTTTATACACATACAATTGGGTCGATTATTTCCTGGGTATATATTAGATATTACAAGGTCAATGACGGGGTAAGAGGAGATCGCTCAGAGACATTTTCGTTTATCAGCTTCTTTCCCGACTCTTTGGCGTGAGTTTTTATTTACATAGGGACTATATTAAACCAGTATCGACCCTGGTGTATAAATCCATGGTGAGGATGTCGTTATTACCGCCTCTGCCTCAAAGACCTCAATTTGTGGATTCCGAAGCCCAAGAGGCTCTCAGTCCTCCTCCCAGGAGAGTAGAAGTTATCTTTGAATCCACTCAATCAGATACTGATAGAAGAAAGTATTTTTTGTTGATTGTAGGGCATTGGCATTGGAAGCACTTAATTCGAGATTGCAGCAGGCTTAAAATATATTTAAAATTTTATTCTAATCTATCTATAGAGCATAAGTAATATTGGAAGTATAACGTTAATGGCAGATCCTGTGGTAAAAGCGCTGTTTGAAAAGGGTTTGGTCGTGTTGGATCTGGCGGTAAATATGTCAGCTGTGCTATTCCAAGTGCCTGCAGGAGTATTTGCCGAGTCTGCTGCAGTGACATTTGGGAAAGTAAGCGAATTTCTATTTGCCACTGCCACCCCGATCTTACGATTCTTATAATCGTGGACCACATACAGCTTTTGAGTGAGCACATTCCCAAATATTGCAGAATTAGTTAGATTTGCACGGCCAATGAAGGAGGAAGTACAAAATACACTGCCAGTCTTATTGGATGGCAGAGAAGAAAAGTAAATATAATCTGCAGGATGAAACACGAGCGAGCCAGTTGCGAAACCAAGGGTGATATTTGGAAGACCTGCTGGAATGGTGCTATTTGGACATGGAATGCCATACGTGATGTTTTGTCCTGGTATTTTGGCGAATCCCAAAGCAGAATTAATACTGTCTGCAATTGCAACCGGAAAGTTGGAAAGGGACGTGCCAGTGTCAAATATCAACTTGAAAGAGTCTGCAAGGGTAGTGTTTTTCGATGAAACAGTCAAAGAATTGAGTTTGGTTTTCCACATTGAGAAAGGAGCATCTCCATCATCTTTATCTCCATACACTAAATTCCACAATAGCTGTCCTGCATATCTATTGGTATCAACTCCTCCAACCAGTAAACTCCCAGACTGTAAATCATTTGAATAATAAATGGAAAAGACTTGCTTGCCAATTTGATTGTCTGTAATGAGATTTTTAAAGAATGTTGGATAAGCATCGGGGAATGCAAAGCCCAGGATTCCGTCAACAGCATATCCTTCAGCTGAACCATCGTTTTTAGCAAGATAGAATTCTTGCTGGACCGATTTGCCATTGATGCTAACAACATCCTCCACTAACGGACCTTGAACAAAACTCCCGTCGAGATAATTGATAGGTGGAGCATTTGAATTCACTGTTTGGAAAGTTTTGCTTTTTGCTGATTTAAATCCAGGATTGGAACAGTCTTGACTTGCGCAACTTGAATCTCTAATCCAAAAATTGCTTGACCCTGTATCGAGCAACACCTTGAACGTCTGAGGAGGCGACCCAACTGAAATGGCTGTTGAAAACATGTACGGGGAAGCGCTGACGGCAGAGAGAGCGAATTCGTGAACTGGCGCACCTCTTTTTTCTATAAGCCCAGTAGCAGCTAGGCCAAAGAGCGTTGTCAGTAACATTTGGTTTTCGCTTTTTGGGGAACTGGTCTAGCGACTGTTTTTGTGACAATCAAGAGTCGGAAACTCAACCAAACAAAAAAAGGCAAAATTTCAAGGATAATTAAACTTTCTTTTTCTATCAAGGCCGCTCAGAGAATAATTCTGACGGTGGATCACTCCTATTATAATTTCCAATTTGAGGTAATGCTATCCAAGTATTTTCCCATATCCATTGGAATAAGCTATTAAGATGTCCGTGATTATTATCTCTAGCTGTCGAGAGACACCCAGCATTGAAGGTCTGGACATCAGTGGACTTTTTTGAAAAAGGAAACTCTGATCAGCATTTATGCTTACAACCAACAGGAAAGAAATTTCAAACTCAATATTAAACGAGTTTATATTAACTCTCCCTAATATCGGCATTAATTTCACTACGCCATCCTTGGATTTTCAAGATCACTCCACCCTCTTGAAATCAATGGTAGATAATCTCTATGTATATAAATCTAAACTACAAAGCAAACCGCAGGAAGAAACAAGAACGGATCGCAACCAGCCAATTCTAGTACTGATGGCATTTGAAATTCTACAGAGATTCAATACTTTGACAAGACCACCTCTGAAAAAATCAAGTACCATCCCAGCTAATTTAGAAATCAAAAAGGAGGTCCAGTACGATATTAGTAGTTTAGCGGAATTGGATCTAGATCTAGTATCTTCGCATGATTTTGATCCAACTTTATCAAACAAACAAAAGTCGTTCTATCTTTATCTTCGAGGAAGACTCTTGAATATTTTCGACTTGTACCATCCATATGCAGAGGAGAACTTGTGTAGATCGGTCAAGCTGGAACCAAAATTTTGCGATGCCTGGGTAGAATTGGGGGAGTGTTATTGGAAAAAAGGAGATTTGGATGCAGCAGAAAACTGCTTTAATTGGGTGTTGGATTTGGAGCCAAGCAAAAAAGCCTTGATTTCAATGGCAATGATAAAAAGGAGGCAACAAAGTGGTAATTGAAATTAACCTCAGACGATGTGCATCTAAATGAAAGCATAAGGTTGTGCAAGAAAGCCCTGGCATTGGATATTACTTATAGCCCTGCTTGGGTAGGAGTTGGAGCTTCATACATGGCGATATACTTTAAACTAACAAGAAATCCATCAGATCTAAAGAAGGCGTTAGCTGCATTCGATCAAGCAGTACTCTGATTTGATTGTAGGATAATAACAATTCCAACGATCCGGATTTGTATTATTCCAGAGCAATAATCTTTCAATATCTAGAGGAATACGAAAAAGCCATCAGGGATTATCACGTCGCTGCGAGCCTGGATACAGATTTGGCATCTGCCTGTCACAAATCTGCAGATGCGACCAAACAGTTTGTCGCCCGTTTCATTAGCCAAATTCACTCCAAGGTAATGCGAGCTAATTGCAGGCAGGATTAACTGAAGCTCAATTAAATATTAACAAATCAAAGGTTAAAGTAGATAAACTAACGTTTTCCACTTTAAAAGAAAAGAAAAGCCATTCTTCTTTACGACTGCTTATTCTAGGACAAGTTCACAGACCCCACGACCACATCAAGTCGTAAATATACTTAACAACAGCTCGTTTATTGCTATGGACTCTAATGGGGATGTTTGTGGTTTGACTCTTTGTGATATTCGGGACGGGCTCATTCAGATATCTGATATTTTAGACGTGTCTAATGCTGCCATTGTTTTAAAAGAAGCCGACAAAATTGTGCGGGTGGATGATCCTCGCCAACTCAAACTAAATGGGTCGAAAATTAGCGATATAGATATTTTATGGATTGAAATGAGGGTTGAATCCCAACATTAAAAGTAGTTAATTGTTTATTTTATATCTTTTTGCAGTGAAGTTGTAAGAATAGTGTTATAAGAATTTGGCCGATCATCGGACTTGTAGCTCATAGTTTTATTCCCATCTGGCGTTACTCCAATCGGGAATAGACAATTGATTGGAGTTTGAGCGGAAACGGGTGTTCTGACAGACTTTGAAATATCCACCATGGTGACTACAGGTATCACAATGGATGGCATTGACGAATGTCTAGGCGCAAAGAGCCTTCCACTTGTGATTGATGGGACGGTATTGCGTCTGTGGTCAAGACTTTTTGCTGAATTTCTATGAA
The DNA here is from genome assembly GCA_027603945.1 of Terramyces sp. JEL0728. Classification (NCBI taxonomy): domain Eukaryota; kingdom Fungi; phylum Chytridiomycota; class Chytridiomycetes; order Rhizophydiales; family Terramycetaceae; genus Terramyces; species Terramyces sp. JEL0728. The sequence goes on along the minus strand of JADIIU010000027.1, from coordinate 48,681 downwards.
AAGAATTTCCTGAAGATGGTCGCGAATTAAAAGAGACATTATCAGGTATAACTAGTGATTGGATCTAAAATCAAAAGCAATTACTGGGGGTCTGGAGAGTTTGTGATATTTCGGAGAAGCCTTGTTTTCAGAATTCACAGGGATAGGTGTTCCTGCTCTGGATTCGATATTTTGAACAACAAGCTGTGCTTCTGACGATCTTTTCAGTTTCAAGGAAGATGGGGGACGACTAAGCACTGGTTTCTTGCTCACAGTTTTGGTCAATACTTTTACTTTTTTCTTCTTGGCAACCTTTCTCAATGCCTCGTCATCAGAAGTGGTGTCTTCGCTATCGCTTCCATTAGCATAAAATACCTAGGGAGGGGTAAAAATTCTGCCCTTTTACTATCGATCGCTACTGAAATTTCCCTCAGCGCATTTTCTGGAACAATCGCATGCTCTATGGTAATAATTTGAGAAAAAAAGTCAAAGAGAGTCTTTACAAGTGATTCGCCCATAAGATTCCAGTGATTTGGATTAAAATGGAAACTTTCCTTTCCGGTATCTATGGATCCACAGAACGACGCTTCCAACGTAAACGAGTTTATAATTCCAAATTCTCTATACATGACGATCTACGGTTAATATAGTTCACTCTTGCGGTTCCCTCCTTCTTTTTGTGCATTTGAAACTGGCACCTTTTGAATGAAAATATACTTGGACATTGCTTTGACAACATATAAGGGAATACCCGCTCCATATATCTTTTTCTGGCATCCCCATCATTATTACATCCATACAGGAAAATTCCATGTTTGCGGTTGTGTCCATGCATATCACAGAACAAAGCAATGTCTCTTGATCGCATAGTATTTACGATCATTCGTTTAACGAGCCAAACCTCTGGAGCATTGATGTGTTGTTTTGCGGAATCTCTCCATTGTCTGTTTAAATCAAATCCATTCATATTGCATCTATGATTACCCACGATCACTCCGTCCGGATTAAGCATTGGAATCAGTTTTATAACATAATTTGCCCGCAGGTATTCCGCCTCGCTGGAATTTCCCAGCAAGAATTGAATGAACCCCTGATTTAGACATTTAATACGTGCATCATCCAACTTGAATTTGTTTCGCCAGGATGTACCCGGGCAATGAGGATAATTGCTTTACGTCCAGTTAGCTCGTCCGGATGAAAGACTTTTTTTGTAATACACAACATGTCCAAACTAATATCAAAGGGATGTACTTGTTACCAGCTATTGTTTTACCAATTACTTTGTGTTTAATGTATTGGGATGTATCTGGACAGCACGTTATGCTTTGCAAGAAACTCGGTCAATTTTGCTATACCTCTGCCAGTATGAATAGGTATAAGGATAGCAATGTGAAAAATAAGCGGTATCGTCGGAAGCTTTCGTTAAGGCCGGTTTACCTGGGAACATGACGGTAAATGACAGGGTAAAAGTTGTTCCGCCCTCAGCTTTAGCTTCGTTTTGCACATAGCTAATATCTTCGCCCACTCTATGCCAACCCTTTCCTATAGATTCTGCTAAAACGGTAGAATACATGAGCGGCTTCATCCCCTCATTATACAGGCACTCTGGTTTGACCAAATTTGTGATTTTGAATTTGTAAGGTATTCCCTTGATTGCGTTCTCAACCCTAAAATAAAACCATTGCGTATGCCCTACGATAAGAGTTGCTCACCTGTTGTGTTCAAATCCTTCCTCAGCTTTAATTCGTAGGAATAGTCAGATATTTGCACCGCTTCTTGTAAGTTACCGCTTTCGAATCTGGACTCAAATTTAAGAGCATTTGCGTTAATTTCCGGCTTTTTAAGCAACCCTTCCTTTTTCTTTTTGCTGGCGGATTTGTTTGAAGTTTTTGCGATATACACTACTGCTGGTTCAATCTTTCTTCCAAAGCTCATCTTCAGATCATCCTTTGTCCTTTCCGCATAAGACTCGTCAATGTAGAGCGAATCCATTTTCAGAGCTGGCGAGTCCATAGTTACAGTGATCTCGGATGGCCATTTGGGGTCTGACATTGGCATTGGAAATTCAGTTAGAGGACGGGGCTCTTTTAATCTGTAGTAGTCGCCGTAATAGAATCTCCGGGTACCAGTGTCTGGGACTGTATTGCTTAAAACATAATCTGTATTTTCAGGAGGCACAGAGTGCTGATCTTCTAATTTTGCGATATTGGGACCTGATTGTTAATTCTATCCAGTACAGTCCTCGTCTAATGTAAATATATCCGTACGATCGCTGTCAAGCATATTGCCATAGGTTTTATTCTTTATGGAATTCCAATGGGTAGATTTTTCCTCAATGACATCTTTCACCAGTTTGATCCTCGTATCCCTGAACAAGTAATAACTTGTTAATATCGTGTCTCGGATTTTCAAATCATCACATTTGATTTCTTCCAATTCCTCTTCCAGTGACAAACTTTCAGAGTCGTCAGACGCTTAATTAGTCCTTTGGTACCCTCCGCGTATAATAAATCCTTACGGTATATTTCTGACAGCGGTTTCTTGGCGTCGTTTGCTTTCATAGCCGCTTTGAAAATAATGACGCAGGTAGCGTGTTGTTTCAGTCAATACAAAATTGCAAGCATCAATTCCACAGATATTCGAATTTCAACGAACAGAGTATTTAATTGTTTTCTCTTCTGACTCTAACTGTGAACCTTCAAACAATACAGGTTTATTTAACACTTAATGTGAATCCTATTCTTTAAAACAAAAAGTTCTCTCTCTACGTCAAGGTTGAGGTATTTAGCTGTGCCGATATCAAAGTTCACGTCAGTTATTTCGCTATCATTTTCGATTCTAGTATTTCGGCATCAGTTGAATTGGAGTTATTCATGATTGCTTTTCTCTCTCCAATCTTCTTGGCGTCAGCTGAATTGCAACCAAAGTTCATTGAGTGTGTTATCGCCCTATTATCTCTGGAGACATATCAAAGTTGTTTGGCAATCCAATACATCAAAAGTGGTCTCGCCCGTCGATACTTTATCAAAATCTATTCAGGAATAGTACGGCCCTCCAACTAGCATTTAATCCATTTTAAATAAGATCTGGCTATTTTTGGATGTTGGGATTGCAACCCTTCAAAATTTTTCTTTTGTAATCTGATCTACCATGAACGGAATGATGGTAAATACTAACTGATCTCCCTAGCAACCGCAAATTATTATCCTGAAAGACGGAACAGATACTTCTCAAGGAAAGGGCCAACTGTTATCCAACATTAACGCAACTTACGCCATCGCTGATTCAATCAGAACCACCCTTGGTCCAAGAGGGATGGATAAACTTATTGTAGACTCTAAAAGTAATTGAAATATTAACTACAAGATGATGTCACAATTTCAAACGATGGCGCTACAATTTTAAAGCTAATGGATATTGTTCATCCAGCCGGAAAAGCACTGGTAGATATTTCCAGAGCACAAGATGCAGAAGTAGGCGATGGTACCACTTCCGTCACTTTATTTGCCGCAGAATTATTAAAGGAGATCAAGAATTATGTTGAAGAAGGAGTCTCTCCTCAAACCATTATTAAAGGGTTCCGCAAGGCTTCCGTCTTGGTAATATCAATTACTAATCCAGGCTATAAACAAAGTCAAGGAAATTGCCGTTGGTGTCGATAGATCTGACGAAAAGTAATTTATTGGGTTGATCTATAGGGAATTCCGATCGCTCTTGGAAAAATGTGCTTCCACAGCAATGTCGTCAAAATTGATTCATGGACAAAAGAAATTCTTTACCAAACTTTGTGTAGATGCTGTATTGCACCTTGATCAAGATGAATTGAATGAAAACTTGATTGGAATGAAAAGAGTTTCTGGCGGAGCAATGCAAGATTCTTTGTTTGTCAACGGTGTCGCTTTCAAGAAAACCTTTGCATATGCCGGATTTGAACAACAACCAAAGTCCTTTAAAAATCCAAAGATCTTGTCGTTAAATGTTGAATTGGAACTTAAGGCTGAAAAAGACAATGCTGAAGTTAGAGTCAAAGAAGTTTCTGTAATTAAAATCTCATTGTAGGAATATCAAGCCATTGTTGATGCTGAATGGACTATTATTTATGAAAAATTGGAAAAGATTGTCCAGACTGGCGCCAAAGTTGTTTTGTCAAAGCTGCCTATTGGTGATCTAGCAACCCAATACTTTGCTGATAGAGATATTTTCTGTGCAGGCAGAGTTCCAGCTGATGACCTTAACCGTGTCATTAAAGCAGTTGGCGGTGCAGTCCAAACTTCTGTTAATGACATTAAGCCAGAGTATCTCGGAACCTGTGCGTCTTTTGAAGAGCGCCAAATCGGTGGAGAGAGATTCAATATTTTTGAAGGATGTCCAGAAGCCAAGACCTGCACTATTGTATTACGAGGCGGTGCTGAACAATTTATCGCTGAAGTTGAAAGAAGTTTACACGATGCTATTATGATTGTCAGACGTGCTATCAAGAACAAGTCTATCGTTGCCGGGGGTGGTGCTACTGAAGTAGATTTTATTTAATTTAGATGGAAATTTCAAAGTACTTGCGCCAATATGCAAAGACTGTTGAAGGTAAGCAGCAGATGGTTATTTCTGCATTTGCAAAGGCTTTGGAAATCATCCCAAGACAATTGTCTGATAATGCTGGTTTTGATGCCACTGATTTGTTGAACAAATTGAGACAAAAGCACTCGCAAGGTAATTCCTGAGCTAATTCAAGCTGGCGGTACTTGGTACGGTATAGACATGGACTCTGAATCCATTGGAAACAATTTGGACTTGTTTGTTTGGGAACCAGCTTTGGTCAAGATCAACATGATTGCATCTGCTACTGAAGCAGCCTGCTTAATTCTGTCTATTGATGAAACTGTAAAGAACCCGCAAGCCGAACAACCTGATCAACAAGCAATGAGAGGCAGAGGAAGGGGAAGAGGTATGCCTAGACGTTAATTGAAATTCTATTTTCTAAGAAATAATGAAATCTTTTCTAATTTTTTTGTCATGCAAAATACAATTCGAAATTCATTAAAACCAGGAGTGTTGGTGAGGGTTATACAGAAGCAGGACCAGCAGACTGGAAAGTTAACTGAAGGGGTAGTCAAGGATATATTAACAAATTCAGCCCAGCATCACAGAGGAATCAAAGTTCGTTTAGTTTCTGGCATTGTTGGAAGAGTCGCTGAACTGGCGAATCAGCCAAAGCCAGACAATGCAGCTGGTACCTCCACAATGGTGGATGATTCCAAACAAATCGATATATACCCATCAAAGAAAGTCCTACTTTCAGACTTTATCAATATTTCCAATTCAAATGGTGCCGATGTGCTTGGCACTTGGGCATGCAAAGCATGTACCTTTGACAATGGCGTTTACAGCACGGAATGCGAAATTTGCCAAACATCAAAATAAAATCTAGTATTTATTCTACATATGTAACTTGCGAGCTTTCCTGGGTTGGCTCGTTCGGATTCTCTAGTTTTGGTGATTTCTTTCTCGTCCATTCCACCATTTCTTGAGCGTACCGTTTCTTGTCGTTTAAACATTGCTCGTTGTACTTTATCTTGTCCTGGTCGGACATTTGTCGCCAATGCGTTGCGATAATTTTTGATATTTCACCACCGCTTTTCCCTGGATTTTTGGCTGTAAATTGGCTGCGAACCTCGGCCAAGTAGTAGATGAATGGGGACATTGGATGTTTTGGAGCAGAAGGATCCTTTTTTTGCCTTTTCATTTTACTAGGCTGGGCCACTATTTGCTCGTGCTTAGGGGGATGTCTATCAGTGTCATTATACCTGTGGTTAACGTATTGGGGGTAGTAAGGGTGATAATTGTAGTAGGAGTAGTGGCGAGCTGAGGCAACATGAGTATCAGCGTACGGGTAGCCATGTTCGTAATGATGGAGGTAGTAAGGATCGTGGGGCCAGTTACCAGGATAGGCGCTGTTGTAGCCAGTAGCAGCACCGTTTTCTGTTTGAGCAATGTATTCTCTGATGGGTGGAAGCTTAATCTTTTTCTGGCTGGCAATTACGTTTGAACTAACTTTAGAAATACCACAGGATATCATTGATTGAAATTTGGTCAACTAGATAGGTGTCCTATATATTTTTCCACACAATGATGACGTCAACGAAATTATGCGCGTTGTATACAAACATAATGTATAATGGATAAATCTATCTGTAATATCAATAGCGCCTATCAAATCTGGAAATAACGCGCGGATAGGAATCCCTCTACGTAGCAACCGCATATTGATGTTGCAGGGTGTATTTGGCCCTTTGGAATCATTTCTCATGCTGCCTATGGCAAAAGTTTTTCCGTAATAGGACTGACGCGTATAATCACCTAAATTATCTTCAAACCAGTAATGTAGTAAGTGGAAATTGGATATTTAATCCCCAGACCCGCCGGGAACGGTATGGCTGTGTTCAAGGTCTATCTAAAACAAATAGTCTAATCTTAATAAATTTGCACCAGGTTTAAATCATTTAAACCCCTATAGAGGACGTCAACGCTCTACCTTGGCTTGTTTTATTCTCCTGACTCATAGTATCGCTTTATCTCTGTCATAATTGGGGGTTTCATTTAACTAAGCCACTCTAATTTAAAACACGAGTCGAATTAAAGATTTTTCGATGCTGAACACAACGTAAAACGTAGATCTAATCAATTAGTGACCCTGCCAATTACAGTTTTGCTGAAAAGTCTTGGGAATTGCTGTTCAAAGACACTGAAGTTCCAGCTGTCAGAATTACGATCGTCTTGTTCTTGACATACCAGGTAGTATTCTATGGCCGCTACTTTGGATACTGGGTAATGGACAAGATACCAGCGTTTCAAAAGTACAGACTTCAACCAGTAATTAATTTTAATCGCAGGATAAAGAGATCACCGATGAACAATGGTGGAAGTGCCTTCGCAAGGTGTTGTTCCACCAATACTTTTTGGAGCTTCCAATGTTTTGCGCATTCTATCCAACTGTCAAAGGCTTGGGCATGAAGTTCTTTGAAGTTCCTCTTCCTTCATAGTACGATGGTCTTTAATAGTAGCGTGGAACTTGGATTTGCTTTAACTGTATGTATGCTGACTGAAGATTGCTATCAATATTTTATTCACCGATTACTACACTGGGGACCATTTTACAAGCACATTCACAAAATCCACCACAAGTATTCTGCGCCATTTGGAATTGCAGCTTCTTACGCGCATCCGCTGGAAACACTATTCCTTGGATTAGGGTTCTTTTTAGGACCACTCTTCTTGTGTCTGTTCCACGAGATGCATTTATTCACTTTTGCGTCTTGGTTGGTTGTTCGATTGCTCCAAACAATTGATGCACACTCTGGATATGATTTCCCATGGGTAAGGACCAACTAATTTAGTCCCTTCACCACTTTCTCCCATTCTGGGCCGGAGCTGAATTCCACGACTACCACCATTTGGCATTTGTAGGAAATTACGCTTCCTACTTTAGATTCTGGGATTATGTAATGGGGACTAGTGTTGTATATGGACAATGGAAAGTAAAGAAAGATGCAAAGAAAGTTGAATAAATCGTTTATTAGTAGCTTTGCCAATTGGGTTATTTGATGAAGCATCAGGGCTCTATTGTACTGATAATCCAACTCGGCCTGGAGTTTATTTTCAACTCCAATCTCCAGAAATGAAAATACTTTGGAAAAATAACTTTTCAATAGATGCATGTATGGACTGCCTAGTGCAGTACCTTGGAATACCTCTAGTTATTACTGCTGTCCTATTAATATCTTCTGGGGGATTTTTGTATTTCACGGTTCTAGCAAACAACACAACGATGCTTGGAGCGTCTGCCTCAGTAATAGTTGGATATGTATATTATTGCTCGTTATTTCACCTGGCAATGTCGGTTAGAACCAAAGCAGGCAACCCACCAATATCGGAAGTGCCCAATTTAAATGAGGATGCAATATTGATTGAAGAGGAAGCTTTTGAGACATGCCGCAAATGTAATATGAATGTAATATAGGCAATCTTATCCGTCCACCCAGAGCACACCACTGTAAGGTCTGTGGAGTTTGTGTATTAAAGATGGATCACCATTGCCCTTGGATCAATAACTGCGTTGGCCATTTCAACCATCGATATTTCTATTTATTTCTAGTGTACACTAGTTTGGACTGTTTGATATTCCTGGTTGCCGCAACACCAACATTCAAATCCGAATTCATTGATTTCCAACTAAAAACAGATTGGCCCTTCTTTCTAGCGAACGTGCTATTTCTGTTTGAATATATTGTGAGTATGGCTGTAGGGCTAGCAGTATTAGGGATGGCTGTATGGCACACATACCTAATAGCGACTGCCCAAACAACAATTGAATACCATGAATATCAATATTACAAGCACGTAACTCAAAATACAGGACAGGCAATTGCTCCTAACATAGGTATACAGAAACGAATATGATTTTGGGACCAGACAGAATTTTATCAACTTTTTCAATATATCTGCCAGCCAGAGGTGGTATAAAGTGCTAATACCCTGGCCGCATCCTCCGCAAGGCAACGGGATTGCATGGTATACCCTTAAAGATAGCTTCCAGCGCCCCATCGATGTCTGAACCACAGATGGGGGAAGTGGTTTCGGCGTCACGAATGACTAATTTTCATTAACACATCAGCCATAATAAATAGAATCCGTGAGAGCGATTTTCCCAAAATAATGATAACAGAATACTCTTATGAATTCTGCAGTAACGTATGCGACACATTCAACCCATACCGCATAATTTACATTCCAGTCGATGGCTCAAAGGATACCAAGACTACAATCGAATGGTCAATAGATAACATCCTCGACCCGAAATTTGATAAGATTGTACTATTTCACATAAGAAAGTCTCTCTCTCTCGGCTTGCACAAGGATGCAAAGTCCAGCCAAAACGCACCAGGTACTTGTATCTAACTCAGATGTCCTGAAGCCAATCAATTTACACCATGAAATTGGAAAACAAACTGCGGGCGAAATGCTAGGATATTGGTGCAAGCACTTTTTAAACTGCGGCTACAATGTGGAAACACTGGCACTGGTAAAGTCCCTAAACTCCATCAAATACCCCTGGATTTTCAAAACTGTCCCGCAACAGGCAAAGCAATTGGCTCTGGTAACGAAAAAGAAAATGGGAAATGAGCTGGCAGTTTTCCTGGCGAAATCCGGTGTGTCCGCTTTGTACTATACAGACGATGAATAGTTAATTGATATAATATATTAGTTTCAAACGAGATTTATTTAACTTGATGGTGGAGCGACTGTTGGGACTTTGGTTGCCAAGATTTGGGAGAGTGCGTGAGCTTGCTCCTGTCTCCATTGCTGGACAGCTTCCTCATTCGGATTACCGGTGGCAAGAGGATTGATGATGCCCGAGCACGTTGCTTCTACATCCGAAGAAGTGTTTTTACAAATCTTGTACAGGGTTATTGCTCCATAGTCGTCGCCAGTAATTACTATTGGCGATTTCGATGCAAATGCAATAGCAGTCAGTTGTCTGTCTAGTACGTTGTGGTTAATAACCGGGTCTAGCACAGAGAATTCCAAATCCCAAATTTCTAATTTACCATTTGCAGAAACCGTGCCAAAGAATGTAGAACACAATGGAGACCAGGCAATATCGTTGATTGTATCCTAGCGTTAATAAAATATACCTTTCCGCTTTGGAATTTAAAGATTTCTTCTTCGCTTTCCTGGTTCCATAGTCTTGATGTCCAGTCTGAGGAACAGGAAAGGAAAATTCCTGGCACAAATGGAGACCATTTTACTTTGTTAACCGGCCCTGTATGTGCAGAGTAAGTATTCAAATATTGCTCGTTATAAGAGCAAGAGCATTTATGGATTTGCCCGTCTTCTGTGCCAACAATATATCTACGTTAATATTGCGTACATGTTGCTATCCTTTGTATTAAAGTCAAAGCATAGTCCTCCAGTCTGGCGAGCAATGAATGAATTTGAATTCATTGCAGCGCCGGTTTTTACAGAATTTGATTTTTGTTTTGTTAGCCGTTTCAAAATCATCAAATCTACATTATAAAAACGTACCTGTGAATTCCAATCCTTTTCTAATCATCCATTGGGTAACTCTTCCATCTGTGGATACTGATACCAAAGTTTCCCCTTTTGATTGTTCATCTCCAGCGACCCGTTCTCGTTCGACCCATTTCAATTCCCATACGGGATCTCTGTGTTTTCCATTGTTTTCGCTATCATCTAAAGCCCATTTTCCAGCTGGCTGACGAACATCATAAATGATAATCCGTCCGTCTTGGAACCCGGCGGCTAATAGCCCGGGATTCATGTTTGAGAAATCAATTGATGTTACTGGAGAGTTTGTGTAATAGATTCTATCCGGCCATTCTGGGTTTTTAGCCGACCAGCACAAAATTAGCCCTGGAGATGCACTTGACTGGAATCTTGATTCGCTGTAGGCAACAGCAAGAATATCTTCATTCTGCTTGTTCCACGACATATTGGTTACGTGTCTCCCCCTACTCAATTCACATCTATATGACCACAATAGTTGGATTGTTGGAATATTGCTGTTGGTGTATTCCTCGGTTTCTCTCGTATTTTCCCCTTGATTAGTAAGATATACCTTCTTCTTCAAATACTGTTGTTACACCTTCTTGATTATTCTGTTGGTTATTTTGTTGAATAATTGCACCAACTCTTTTTTCTTCAATCAACCCATCATCTTTGGCATTTCTGTAAGAAATAATCTTTTTTTCATAGTTATTTCCAACTACTGCCTTTTCCATTAAGGACAATTGTGCCATGATTCCTTTAAGTTCTCCCTATAATTATTGTTTAATTACAACAGCTACACCAGGCTCTTTGGTTGTTGCTTGTGGTTGACCGCCAGCTGTCGATTTGCCTACAGTCGATGCCCGCACATCATCTCCTGCTTCAGACCCTTCGCCAATAAAGTTTGACTCCTTTGACTCTTTATCTTCTAATACGCTTTGAGAGATGATTGCAGTTGATCTAGGCCGTTGTTCAACAGGCATTTCGTTCAAGTCATACTTTCCATCCAGCTCTTTAGGTTTCTCGCTTTCTGACGTTATTGGCCGGTCTTCGTCTCCATTAAATGCATCGTAAATAGTCCACTGATTAACCATTACTTCAGCATTGACAAATTTCTGTGCTGTAGCTTGAACCTCCTTGCTTTTGATTGGCGTTTCAAACGTTTGAACTGATCGTGAAATGTAATTGTCGTTATTCTGGATAATACTTTTCAACTAAGGTTACGAAATGCTTACTTCCTTGTATTTGGCATTTTGCGCTTTCACCATCATTGTTTCATCAATAGAATCTGCAGAAACTGCGACAGAAGGCATGCTCAGCAGGAACATTGTGTTTGTTTCAGTTAATGAAATATGAATGATTTTGGAAGGGTCAATTTCTTTTGGTTTTGCTTGTAATGATAGCCCTGGAAGTGCTGATGCGGATTCTTTGATTTCTATGTTACAAAATACAAACCTTTCAGGTCCAAATCTGAACTATAGCTAGCGGATACAGATACGTTATCGTCCATTATAGAGTTTCCTTGCTGTGAAATCATTTGAGCAGAAGCGCCGGTAAATGTCATTGATCTTTTCGATCCGTCTCCCATATCAAAAGTAGTATTGCCGGCCATTTCCAAGTGGTTCAGTATATCTGAAGCAGTTTCCTATAATGAAATTTATACTACTTTCATGTTTGAAATATCGCCAGAGGATTGCAGACCTTCCATGTTCATTGCAGTTTTTCCAAATTTAAAATTTGACAGTGAATGTGGAGTAACATCTTCTCCTTGTCCATCGATAATAGTGACATTTGCCCATTTATCTGCTCCTTTCTTGTCTACATTTATTTTTGAGCGTAGGGCATTTTTGGAATCTACAGCAGGCGGCGGCAAGTGTGCTGAGGATTTATTCGATTCGATATTCATTTGCGATTTCCTTGCATAGTTTACGGAGCTTCTCACACTTTCAGCTTGCGACCGCCGTCGTAGTTTGGATTGTGCGTTCAACATTGGATAGAAAAAACGCGTCAAGGTTGTTTATCTAATCAACTTTTGGATACAATGATAGACTGCTGACATTGATTCTTGCCAAGCACTGACTACCAAATCCAACACATACAGTTATCTAGTATCGAACGGAAAGCCATCCATTTTGCAACTACTTGGGATAGCCTATTCGTAATTGCCAACAAACATCAGCGCATATCCGAATCAAACACTTCAGCAAACATCATTCTGTTCATTTTAAAATTTATTTTTCTTTTTTTAAAGTCTAAAATGGGAAATTGTGAAATATGCAAAACTGCTGAACACAAATACAAGTGCCCTAAATGCCAGGTTCAATACTGCTCGGTGATATGCTTTCAAAGGCACAAGAAGGAAACAGACGACAACGGGGAAGCAATTTGCAGAGAAAAGGTAATAATCCCTCCACCTCCACCGCCAATTGCAGAACCAGAAAGAACATTTGATGAGGATGCACTAAAAAAAGAACAGCTGGAGGCGATAGAGAGTTCTCCGGAACTGAAGAAAATGCTCAAGGATTCGATTTTACAGATATACCTGCAGTCTCTGGACAGCTCATTAGAACCAGAGTCGGTATTTGACAAGTTGCAGGGAAACCAAAAGTTTGACGAATTCTACAATCTTGTATTGGATTTGATTAAATAAATTGATTATCAATCATCCATTATTTGGCAGATATCTTTTTACTTGATTGGCTCCAATCTGAACAATGGAATTGCCATCCCTTTGGAAACAATTAGCTATTGTAACACCATTGAGACATGACAATGGTGGCCACACTGACGAGCATTCAAGTTGCTGATACAAACCAAAAGGGATGCGAGTAATTGAGCCATAAGCGCACTCTACCACCAACCCTGTGAATGCAGCACCTTGGAAACCAATAGTCTTGGATCGATAAAGTATTAGTGGCACTTTAGGCACCCCTGTACTTGGGTCATGTGCGTCTTATGCAGAGTATAAAAAGCTAAAACTTTTCTTACCTCATCAATATGAAAGGGGATTCGTCGTTATTCAGAGGAGTTAGGAAACCACACAACGCTATCATCGTAGCTGCCGTCGGTACTGGACTGTTTGCAGGATTTGCTTACTTGTTCCATATCATGAAGAACGATCCTACTATTGTCTGGACAAACAAAGTCAACAACCCATACCCTTGGTTGAATATCAGTCAAAACAGAAACTTGAAGTTGTACGCTGTCAATAACAAGTTTGAAGATTCTTCTGTCAAGGAAACCTTTATTGATAACAAGAGACCTGATGCTTAAATAAAATAATCATGACACTGTAATTTATAGATCTATTAGATTGCTGTCAGGACTGCACTTGATCTCATGTATACTTGATCGTACAATACCCGCGGTCGGATTGTCGCGTCGATCAGGATTTAAAATCACACTGCTTTAAAACTATATTAAAATTCATAGGTATACAAGTTAACGAGTGTGAAGGAAATCTCTGACAATAATAGCACCGCTTTCATCTCCAGTAATGAGCTTTGTATCAGACAAGAGAATCGAAGTAACAGACCCATTCTTGAGTGTAAATGTATGTACACACTGTCCAGTCTCAATATCCCAAATTTTGACGCTTTGATCTTGGCTCCCACTGACAATTCTAATTGCATCGGCGTCAATTCCCCACACACCATCTGTATGTCCAAAGAGTGTGGATATTAATTTGCCAGTATGGAAATCCCAGATTTTGATTGTATTGTCAAGCGAACCTGTTACCACTCTGCGAATATGAGCATCCAATCCATGTTGCGGCTGCATCAGAGCGAATGTTTGTACCGGCCCTCCGTGCCCTGAAAAGGTTCTGATTGGTGTCTTGGAATCAATATCCCATAAAATCTATAATTAGTAAATATTACCATATTGTTGTCATCAGAGCAACTAAGCAATTCCTTCTTTCCTGGCAATACCCTTACTTTGTTTACCCAGTCTTGATGTCTAAATTAAAATACAAGTACCCAACGAGTGAGAATGAGCATCCTTTGGCCAAATCCCACACACGGATAATGCCGTCCTTTGCTCCAGAGGCTAGTATCTTGTCAATATAATGAATAGAGACTACACCAGCAGTGTGGCCTTCAATAGTCCTGACACATTCAAAAGTCTTTGGATGCCAAATTCTGATAGTCTTATCCATCGAACAGCTGATAATTTTGGATTCATCAAATTGAACTCCTCTGACGCATTTTGTGTGTCCTTTCAAAATACCGATACACACACCACTGTTGATATCCCATGCTCTTAGCGTGTGGTCGAACGATGCTGAAATCAACAATCCTCTTGTTTGATCAAAGTATAGTCCCATTACACCGTCGACATGCCCCAATAGTTTTCTTGTCGAATACATTGGCTTTCTCCAGTTTCTTGCTACAACCGATCTTTCCGCATAAATTCGCTTCCATGGCTTGGCTTCTATTTTAACTGGAACAGGTGGTATATGTTGTAATGGTTCAATTTGAAGACATTTTGTGGATTCAATGGGTTTGGAAGGGCTTTTTATGGGAACTGAGTTGGTTCTTGTTCTTTTAGGATCCGGTAAACTAGAGTCGCAGGGAACTTCCTTTCTTTTCATGGAACCCATCAGCTACAATTAGTAATGGATTACTGGTAGTCCCCAACCACATTTGGTGCATTTCTTGTCAATATGCTGAGAGCACATCCTCTTCCAGATAATATCAGAGTCTCCCATTTCCTTCCAGCTTTTGCAAACTTGCGAAACATGACACAGGGAAGTAGCGTCCAAGTAGTTTAGTATTTTGCAACATATTTCGTTGGGTAAAATTGTAATAAAATCCACTTTGGTCAGTTCAATCAGAGTGTCTGACAAGTACGACAATTGAGGAAAACAGGAATAGTGCAGGATTCCATCCAAAGCGAGCGATCTTTTAGACCATGAAAGCATAGAGTAGTTTTCCCATATGGCGCTGATTAATTTTTGGTCTTCCTTGGATTCCTTGACAAGCTGCTTCTTTAGAATTAGTTCCTTGCCGTTTTCGTGCTCTTGCTTTTGGTGTCTATAACATTTGTGGTTCATGGGTTATGTTGAAAATTTTCGCACAAAAACAAGGCGTTTTAAACTTGCAGGATGAGACAATTGCACCATAAAAAACAAGAATTGCGCCAAAATAGCACAATCACAAGAGTTTAATTTACAGCAGTTCCGATTGCTTAAAAATGCGAGAATCTTCTGCTTGGAATGCTTGGGGTTATCCTATGGAGATGTTCTGCTGATGAGGATGCAAGTAAAATATACTAGGAGAGCATTACCTGGGTTGGACTAGTGCATGTGTTATCCTGCAACTACCACAATCGCTGGGCAGCAACATTAGGGTTAGTAGTGGTGCTATACCGAATGCCAATTACCTGTAATTACCTAATTTCTGCCCTCGGACAGAATCAGAGCTTAACAAATCAACCCCAGTGCCAATATTACTACTGGAATCTGCATTTTCGGCCAATTATTTCACGAAGAATTCGATACATTAAGTTTGATTCATCGCTCAATTTTTCCATTTTTGAAATGGTGCCAACAGAAATACCAGAAGATGCCAACGAACATTGCCCAGGTACAAATCAACTAACAAGGCCCTGAAAGCGAACAAGCAGGTATGGCCGACTCTTGTGCCGGCTGTCCGAACCAACAGCTCTGTAAAGACGGACCAAAAGAAGATCCTTCAATTCCATTAATTACAGAAAAATTAAAGAATGTAAAGCATAAAATCCTAGTTTTATCAGGAAAAGGAGGAGTGGGCAAATCAACAGTTTCAACCAATATCTCGTTCGGATTGTCCTTGAATGATCAGGTTGGGCTGATGGATTTGGATATTTGTGGACCCTCGCTACCCAAAATGACTGGATTGGAAGGCGAACAAGTCCACCAAAGTAATTCTGGATGGTCTCCGGTTTATGTCAATGATAACTTGTCTGTAATGTCAATTGGATTCATGTTGCCCAATCCTGACGAAGCGGTTATTTGGAAGGGCCCTAAAAAGAACGGTACCTGTAGATAATGTTAGGGCTGATTAAGCAGTTCCTCAAGGACGTGGATTGGGGAGACCTAGACTATCTTGTCATAGAGTATAAACTTGTTAATGTAGCACTCCACCAGGAACTTCGGACGAGCATTTGTCGATCGTGCAGTATCTTAAAGAATCAAAGATTGATGGTGCTGTTATTGTCACTACTCCACAGGAAATCTCACTCCAGGATGTCCGCAAAGAAATCAATTTCATTAGAAAAGTCGGTGTGCCAGTAATCGGAGTAGTGGAGAACATGGCAGGATTCGTATGTCCGAAATGTACCAAAGAAAGTCTAATTTTTGCACCATCTACTGGAGGAGCAAAGAAATTGTGCGATGAAATGAGAGTTCCGTTGCTAGCGAGCGTGCCTATCGACCCAAGAATAGCGAAATCGTGCGATTTAGGGCAGTCTATATTTGAAGAATATCCAGATAGCCCTGCTGTCAAAGCCTATGATCGTATAATTTCACAGATTGTCGAGTTTACAAATAAATAGTGTAATGTATGCTTATTAGAGATCTATTTTGTGAGATCAGCTTTGCCCGGATAAATTCCTTGCATTAAGATTTCTAGTGATAACATTTTTTTGGAAAAAAACAAAATTCAAAATGGGATCAAGACAAGTGTGGGAACAAGCTGATTTCCCAATATTAGTAAGAGAAATTTAATGTAGTGCGAAAGCTGTCTAGGGCCAAATCCCTATGTACGAATGCTCAAAGAGCGGTATGGGTTGGAATGTAAAGTCTGTGGAAGACCTTACACTGTGTTCAAATGGTGTCCTGGATTAGGAGAACGATTTAGAAAGACAGAAATCTGTCAAACCTGTACCAAAATCAAGAACTGTTGCCAAACATGTTTGAAAGATCTGGAATATGGGGTTCATACCAGAGACAGGGACGAAGTGCTTGATACACACAATGCGATTCCAATGACCGATGTAAATACTCAAATGTACGTTCGCAAGATGGAAGCGCAGGTATTTGTTGCTAATTTAGATGGGTGGTGCTGAAGTTGTAAACCATGGAAAGGCTGAATCTGCTGCAAAGGAGGTATTAAAGAAACTGGCAAAAGCAACAGCTGATCCGTATACGCAACGTAATAGAACAACTGTATGTGCGTTCTACCAAAAAGGAAACTGCAAGAGGGACAAGGATTGTCCATTCTTGCATGAAATGCAAGAAAAGAAAATGTCAAAGAAACTTAAAGGTAATCCGCTACTAACAAGAACAATGGAAAGAAAAGGAAAAGACGGTGCCATTGGAAAAAGTGTTGGATTTGCCAGTTCAAGCTCCTCCAAAAGAAGGAGATGCCAACAAATATCCTTCGCAGAATCCGGCGTTACTGGGAACATCTACTCGTAATTTTAGATCTTAATAAATATTCATTTTTTAGTCGCGTAATGACTTCTAAAGCAGAGTTGGCAGAGATAATAAAGCAAAAAGATCATCAAATAAAGACGCAGCAGCATCAAATCATCCTTCTCAGACACCAAATCAGCCAATTACAAAGGCGGAGCCAGAAATCCGTGGAAATACAAACTGACGAACGCGTCGAATGTCGAGCGTTTGAAATAATTCAAAAGACAATCAGGCAAATCAAACTGCTTATTGAAAAAGAGATTATCGCCGAGCCATCAGACACAGGACTATCCTTTATAATCAAATCGCTATTGGCTCTACACCACAAACACAATCTACTAGCAGAAGCCAACGAAAAGCTCGTACTCCAAAACAAGGAATTGATTAAAGAGAATCTACTATTGCTGAAACGGAAAAAGTATGTCCAGGATGACTTGGACACGGTTGTACTTTTATTGAAACAAAAGATGGATGAAATGAAATCAGAGAAAACAGAAATTGAGATACTACAGAAACACAAGATTGAAAAATATTTGAATGAATATGTGGAAAATGAAAAACAGACCAAGAGTGAAGAGGCGACTGTGAAAGATTCGTTGGCTGGGATTAATAAGCTGAAAGAGCTTCCAAAGTTTAAATTTGTATCTAATGATGGATTAAAAATGAAAGGTAAATATTCCTGATTCAGCAATCAATGATCGGTGGGATGATTTGTTTGCAGCAGTTACAACAAAGCAACTCCAAAAAATTGACACTTTAAAAAATTAGCTGTGGATTATATTACAGCAAATCTTCCTCTACCAGTTTAACAAAGACTTCCTCCAGAGTTGTTTGGCCAATTCCGTAATCTAATATACCAATTTCAGATTTCTTGTTCTCGATTTCATTGAATATTTTTGAAATGTATCCCTTTCTTGCTGGGAATTCGTAAGACAAGGCGGTGGAGAAGGAATCCACTTTGGACCATCCGTCTGGAAGAATAGACTCTATAAATCTGGTTAAAACAAATTTACTTGGCCACTGCCTCTGTGTTTTCCGGGACGCTGTTGGTGTAGATTTTGTATCCTGATCCATACAGCTCTTTCAGTCTCGTCTGGTCTGCAATGCACCGCAGCCTTCCTTTGGCCATTATTGCAATTCGTTGGCAGAGCGCTTCGGCTTCTTCCATTGAATGAGTTGTCAAAATAATAGTCTTGTTTTCCCGGGCTTCATTAATGATGTTCCAAATCGATCTTCTAACCTCAGGATCCAACCCTGTCGTTGGTTCATCCAGAAATACAACTGTAGGAAATCCAATCAACGAAATGGCTATACTGAGTCGTCTCTTTTCGCCGCCTGATAAATGCTTTGCCAGCCTGTTTTCGTATTCTTTCATTTTTAGACGATTAACAATGGATTGGACAGCCTGTGCTTCCTCAGCCTTTTCAACCCCCTTTAGCCTAGCATAAAAATACAAATGATCAATAGGAGTCAAGTCATCCCACAAAATGTCAAATTGAGGGCAAATGCCAATGTTTTGATAAACTTGCTCATTTTCAGTATGGATGTCGAATCCTGCAATCCTCGCGGTACCTTCCGTTGATTCATACAAGCCAGTAAGAATGTTTATAAGAGTCGTCTTTCCCTACATTCAGAAAAATCATACAGCTCCATTGGGTCCCAACAAACCAAATGTTATGTCCTTTTCAACAGCAAACGTTACGTTATTTACTGCTATTTTTTCGCCAATATACCGGTTTTTATACACCTTCCGCATGTTCTTTAGCACCAGCAAGTGGTCAGCTTCATTGAAACGACCATCCAGGATCCTGGCTCTTTCTGCTTTGACATCGATATCCTCCAAACCATCATCGATATCCTTCAAACTATCATCGATACCTATAACAGCCTGACCACCAGGGGAAATCTGTTTCGCCCGCTGTCCCTTGAATCTTTTCAACAAATATTCGACTGGGAAATACCACGGTTTGGAAACACCATATTCAGTTGGCAGGATCGATCCAATATACATTGAGATGCCAAAGTAAACAAATACTTCTAAAATTAGGTACTTGAACGCAAGGGCCACATCATTGTCTCCAAATAAATCACTAAATCTAAACGGCTATCGTTAATCAGGTTTACTATTTGACTATTCAAGAAGGACGCGAAATTCATAATGCTTATTGCGTGATAGAAAGCAAACGGAGGCCACAAATATACAACACTAGGGTAAGGCTCGCCAAAGTAAATGCCATCCAAAAACAACGAGATCACCACAGAGCACAGCACTACCAGGAAAACATAAACCAAAGCGTCTCGGCTCTTCTTGAATATAGTACTGAACAGAAATGCAAGGGCAATCTGGCAATTACCCCATACAAACAAGAGCAGCAACAGTAATGCAGTGTCTGTTTGGGTAAATAGAGTCAGCCTGAAGAAGACACCAGTAATATAAAAGATCGTTGCGGATATGCAGTACAGAATCAGCATCGTGATATAATGAGCGGTATAATAGTACCACGGTTTCATACCATTCATCTTCATCATTAGTAGAATTCTAGTTTCCTTTTCTGACACTAAAGTAATAACAAAGATCTAACGTCAAAATTACTTACAGGTAGCAAGAAAGATATTCCAAATGGGTAGAGAGTGGAGCCAAGCAAACCACCAATCGGGTAATCCAATTTCGTGGAATGGAAAGTAGGAAATGTTCTTAATCCTTGGGTTATTGACGCATTTGCAAAAGCAGTGAGGTTACTGTTGCGCAATAGTGCGTTGTCCAGCTGTGTCTGCTGGTACATCATTCTTGCTACAGGCCCAGCAAAATCAGTAGCATCGATTACTTCATCAGTTCCAAACAAATATGTCCATGAATAATTCATTTTCTTATGATCAATTTCGTTGAAATATATTGCTCCATGCGGCATGTCTTTTAATATTTCATTAATATTCAAGTAGATCTCTATATCTGATACGATAGCTGTGTTTGCGTTTGAAAATCCAGTTTTTGATAAACCAATGATCCTAGTGGAGGTATTCAATAAATATCCAGCAATTAGATCATCCAACTCTGAAATGGACTTTGTTGTTGCATTATAATACGGAGAAGGCAGGAAACCATTAAATTTGAAACTGAGGGATGAATTGTATGATACATCCAAGTAATATTTGGAAGGGATAGTATCCAGTAGCCCCGGTTTAGAAACAGGGACTGGCGAAGGCTCGCTTGCGTTCTGAAAATTTCCCATATTGATCGCTGGTTCTTTGGTTCTACTTCCTAAAAGTGATAAATCAACACTGGGATCAGCAGAGATAAATGCCCAAGGATAAATCTGTTTCCTAATAAAAGTAAAAATAGTAAACTGATCAATTTGCCCACTTTCTAATGCTTTAAACCAACCGTTAATTGGTTGCGCCATCAAAGTTGAATCGCGAACTTGGTTGCCGGTTGCTTTTGTCGGTCTTTCATAAAGAGGCGACTTTGGATAATCTTCCCCATACCATAATACGCATGGGTGGGGTCTGCCTCCATAGAATCTAAAGTTGATATTTGTGTAAAATGGCAAAGTAGCTCGTTTAATCCCCCCACTACTGTTCATTGGTAAATTAGGATTCGCAAGGTTCCATATCGGTATATTCATATTATCCATAGCTGGAACGTTGGAACAGTACAAGTATTCTTGGATCGGAACTGTGCTTGTAAGTGCATTCAGTATCAAATTTCCAAGAATTGATGCTAGTGCAACCATTAGCAAAGGGCATAAGCTGAATTAGAAAAGCCTACCTAATGCAACATATATTTGTGAACCATTGGCGTTTCTGGTATTGGATTGCCCTCCCTATTACCGCCATTGACTGTCTGCTTTTACTAAACTTGTTCTGCTTAATAATATGCTTTCCATTTGTAACATCGACCACATTATTTACCACAGTGTCCATTTCCTCTTTGATGACTGATTTTTGTTCTGTTGGTTCTGTAATTTCCAATTTGGATTCAGCAATGCCATTTCCTGCTAGCTTTGTATCTGCGACCACTTCTGTATGCTTGTCATTTACTAATGATCCATCCTCCATATATCAAAGCTTTTTCGAGTGAAATCAAACACGCCACCGTATATAAAGGGAAGAACTTGTGAATTACCTTGTTATAAAGTAGATAAAGATGGTTCATCTTTGATTTAAACTCCACTTTGCAATTCTAGAAATTTTACATTTTTCCATGAAATCTGCGTTCACTATTTTCAAAAGGTTGAACTCAACAATTCATAATGTTGTAATAATCGGGTCAGGACCAGGTATTTTCGGATTAATTCGCAGCTGCGCATACTGCAGCAATTTACTGTGCAAGGGCTAATTTACAACCAATAATGTACGAAGGATACATGGCTGGAGGAGTTGCTGCTGGAGGCCAATTAGTAACGAAAATGTAAATTAGACAACTACAACGGACGTGGAAAACTTTCCTGGCTTTCCAAAAGGGATTTCTGGACCAGAGTTGATGGAGAACATGAGAAACCAAAGCGAGAGATTTGGAACTAGGATTTTTTCGGATACAATTTCAAAGTTGGATTTAAATCAAAGACCATTCAGACTCTGGATTGAGGATGAAGAAGATAAAGAGCCAATTTTGGCCAAATCACTGATTGTTGCTACTGGCGCAACTGCCAAACGATTAAACATTGACGGGGAAGATAAATATTGGCAAGCTGGTATTTCTGCATGCGCAGGTAATTCACATATTGACCCAGTTTGTGATGGCGCTGCCCCAATATTTAAAAACAAGGAATTGGCTGTAGTTGGCGGTGGAGACAGTGCGTGTGAAGAAGCAATGTTCTTGACAAAGTATGCATCCAAAGTTTACTTATTAGTCCGTAGAGACCAATTGCGAGCTTCCAAAGTAATGCAAGATAGATTGATGAAAAATCCAAAGATTGAAATTTTATGGAATACTATTCCAGTCAAAGCTAACGGCGATAGATTGCTCCAAAATATCGACCTTCAAGACACAAAGAGCAAGGAATCAAGAAAATTGGATGTCAACGGGTTGTTTTATGCAATCGGTCACTTGCCTAACACCTCAATCTTCAACACTACTGATTTAAAATTGGATAGCGATGGATACATTATCACGCACGGAACGGAAACTAATATTGAAGGTGTATTTGCATGCGGCGATGTGCAGGATAAGAGATATCGCCAAGCAGTTACAGCTGCTGGGTAATTATTCACTAATTTAGATCTGGATGTATGGCAGCATTGGATTGTGAAAAATTCCTCGAACATTAATATATTAAGCAATGTTATTCTAGTTTCCAAGTTATGGGTACTTTTTCACTATGCCAGTCATTCAAACGCAGCAATATTGCTTCATAACATAATTTAAATTGCGATAGAGATTGCACCATCGAAATACGCTGGTGCCGAAAATGGTTTACAGACAATGCCACTACATCATTGCTGGAGACACGATCCCAATCTGGCTGTTTCAATTTAGAAAAGTCTGTTATCCCTTTTTTAAATGCTTTCAGCACAGAGTCTATCGTACAGAATGTACCAGACCTACCAACGCCGGCAGAGCAATGCACGATCATTGGTCCCTTTTCAGCAGCTTTAGCATATTGGGCATTGGTATAGTCAATTACTTCTAGCACCGAATCCGCATCGCTTCCTTCATGATCAGGCCAGCCCAAAAACTGAATATGTTCAACTCTTCTCTTGTTACCGTTAAATTCAATTTCAAATTCTCTCTGAATAGTCTGTCCATTCATGATGCAGCCTTCCTTCTTCAAAGTGACATTTATCACCTTCTCTGCAGTATATTCTGTTGGTTGGTCGAGAGCTGATGGCCAATACCTGTGGCATTTTATTCGATCCTTTTCAGTTTCTTTGGTCAGCATTACAATAATCTGCATTAATATATCTTACAGGTGAATTTTGTTCCCATACCATCTGCCAGAATGCATAGAATGTGGTTGGAATTGGCCCTTGAGTAGCAATATAGCTGGCATTGTCAAACATGTCTTTAAGGTGCGTTGCATTGATAAAATCTGGTGTTCCGTTCAGAACAACTCGATTAAAATCATATGGGACAATGTCGTAGTATCTATTCAATTTTTCATTTTGTTTTGTTGCTTCGATAGTGTAGGACATGTCGTTTTCCAGATGCTCCTGTTCCAGATCACCGATTGTCTTGTAGAGACTCTTGATATGCGAGAGTCCTAGCTGCTTTGTAGTATCCGGGAACCACGTAGGTATATATTTTTCTCGAAGTAAATTGTCGTACATGGATAACTTTGTTTTCTGAGATTTGAAGAAATTCATTCAGATTTTTTGGCCAAGGAAATAGCAGATAATTGTATTTGAACATTCCAGATCTCCTCAATAGCCTGGTGCGCATTTCGCTGAGAATGGCCAAAACAAGTATCCCGGCAGGATGTAACCGGAGAGATTATTAAATTACCCTCACTCAACTACAACTGTTGGATCATAGTTGTGTCATCGAATATTAGAAATTTGGTCAGTTTTTAATTTCTCTGAGTAACACCAGACTTTTACGCGTTTATGAAAAGACAACGAGAGGAAGTAGAGCCAACAGGTATTGATCGCAAAGCGACACCAGAAGAAAAATATCTACTCTACATCCGGCTGCGACTCAGGGATAACAGCGCAGCAGTAGAAGAAGCAAACCCGAGCAGATGTGAAAATGCACTGTTTGAATTATCATTCCACCTCAGTCTCAGCAAAGATATGAGACAGCAGAGCTTTAGATATCTAGAAATCATAAGGAGAAATGGTTCGCTAAATGTAAACATTTTCTAAAGTAGATCCAATCGCTGTTTGTGCAAGCCTGCGCTTGTATATGGTCCGCAGAACTGGCACTAACCAAAAGAAACGGATTGTATCCCATCTCGGTGCTTTTAAATGTATTACACAAAGTTACGAAATTTGTCAGCGAGTCTGGACATTTGCTGTACGAGCCAGTGTTTTTTGAAACGTTCTTCAACAACTTTACAGCAGCATTGCAGGCAATAGAGACGACAGACCCAAACTTGAATTTGGTGAGCATTGCGCAGAGCGTATACGCCTTGTACAAACAGCAGATGGAAAAGTATCACCATTACCGCACTATATTCCAAGCACTAATCAGACTAGAGAATTCCGATTATTCAAATTTAAAAGCTGATCAATTCAAAACGGAATCCATGCTGGATATATTCCGATATGGCTGGCTTTTAATACTCTTGTCTGACGGTATTTTTGATGTAATTCAGTGGATTTGAAAAATCAAACGCTAACAAACGTAGTAGGCGTAATTGGCTTGGTTGCTTCACACATTTCGAGTGTGAGAACTATGGGAGAACTCGCCAATAAGCTGCCGATATTACCAGAGTGTTCACCGGAACTCTACGACTTGCCATGGACTAATCATTTCAAAGAAGTATTGGAACTTATTAGAAATTATTACAAGTGCGACTCAAACATT
Source organism: Terramyces sp. JEL0728 (assembly GCA_027603945.1). Taxonomy (NCBI): domain Eukaryota; kingdom Fungi; phylum Chytridiomycota; class Chytridiomycetes; order Rhizophydiales; family Terramycetaceae; genus Terramyces; species Terramyces sp. JEL0728. The sequence goes on along the minus strand of JADIIU010000027.1, from coordinate 23,779 downwards.
TACACTGACGTTGAAGCCTTTCTTCAAGTAAGTCGGAATTGATGCAGTATCTGAAAGCCAATGGCTTATTATTATGCACCGAAGAGGTGCTGGAGCCAGGTTCGTTCTGGAGAATATACAAAATGTCATTTGATGGAGGACCGCAAGGATTGCTTCAAGTGAATCTGCAAAATATTATGAGTAGGCTTGACAAGGAGTTTAAGCCACGACTATATCAACTAGATTTTATTGCTTTCGTTCCAACATGGGACCGCACCATTGCAGCCCCAAAGAGATTCCTAAGAACACCTGCCCAATCTACTTCAAAAAGATCAACAATGAGGAATTTGTGCAGAGTAGCCTCTGTATCATCTGGACTAGATGTAAAATCAACTAACTTAGAACAAAATGACAGTCACTCCATTATCGGCGATGGGCCAAGTAGGAGTAAAGACGGGAATAAAGGATGATATCAGAACAATACTATATCAGAAATTTGCCAGGATTGATATCCACAGCCCTCAGTTTACAGAGCAGATGCCTGTCTATATTCAAGAGCGAGCTACTAAAATTATAGGTTCCCTGAACTAACAATAGAAACGATGAAAGCTCAATCACCTGCTACCCGAGACGTCTGGGAATTTGCACTAAAGATATACTACAACTTCTTTATCTATCTCCTAAATCTAGACCCTGATTTTCGCAAAGAGCAAAGTTTATATAAAGAAATTGCAGCGGATGGGCAATTTCATCGAGCAGTCATGTGTATTTCCATGGAATTAGCTCGGCTGGCATACAGCCTGAACACTGTTACCTTTGAAGCATTAATTAGACACTGTATGGCCAATATTGTAGATCTAAGTCTGATAGTTGAACTGTTGAAGGAATATGTTATCAAGCAGCCTGAATGGCCCAGAGACGTGATCAAGAGGCTGTATGAATTGCACGAAAGAACAACTGAAACTGAATTATGGACGGATCCGCAATTTTACCAGTTTTTGGAATTTGAAAACACCAAAGTTAACGAGAATTATCAAGAGTTTTTCGCAGTTTCGAAATCTGTGCTGTTTTTTGGATACATCCAATCGAAAAAGAAGGCTCAAGTCACTCTTGGTCCTCACCTGGCAAAATATGGATATTTGGACCAGTCGAAATTCCAAGGATATTTGGTAACTGCATTTAATACCTAGTTCCTATTTCATAACGCTATTCAGTTTGCAAATAGCAGATTAGAGTCATTTTTCAGGAGTGAGCAGTATCAAATGTCTGACAAGTGTCTGCAAAGGGTAATATACACTAACACTAGGGGAAGGATATTTTAATGGAATGTATTACGAATGATCACAAGTATCGTCTAATATCAAACAGGCATATAGATATTATAATAATTTGCAGTATATATCTAGCAGGAACGATTATTGCCCACAAACCTGAGATTACATTCAAAGGGCTGGTTGCGCAGTACGAAAAGTTCCCGCAATACTTTTACAAGGTAGTTAGCACTTTATGTAGACTGTAAAGCAAATCTATATCTCGAACGCCTCTGCAGAGTACAATAACAACTGCGACATTGTTGAGTTCTACAAGTCCGTTTTCCTTCCGGTACTAACCCCATATCTATCGCTGAAGGTTTTGATTGTTAATATTAGGAAAATTGTGAACCACAGGCTCTCTCTAATGCCATCAATTTTAATTTTGAAATGATGAAATTGAATAACGATTACCTGCTTACTTCTCCAATTCGACGGGATGCCATGAAAACAAAGAAGAAGCTCTCCTTCAATTCTCCTGGTTTTAGTTCGCCAAACACAAAGTCGCCAATGGCATACGCTCCATGTACTCCGTCTAAATTGGGGCAGGTGTTGAATAACGAATCGCCACTGCAAAATAGGAAATCAGTTGGAATACTGAACAGGTCGCAGAATTTAGGATAAATCAAACGTCTGATATATTATTTATGCTTTATTAAAACTTTTACGCGTCAATAATCCCATGTTTTCAGTGAAAAAGTATGTGTTTGTAGATAGCTATGTCGGAGAGTCGGCAAACGACGATGAACAAAAGTATCATGGAAACGGGACTGTCACTTTTCAATCGGGAAGTTCCTATATTGGCCAATTTAAAGGTGGAAAAATGGATGGCGAAGGAATATATAATTGGAACGACGGAATAGTCTATCGAGGGCATTTTGATAGCGACCGCATATTAGGCACCGGGGAATATACTTGGTTAGTAATATTAATGCTAGGGACGCAGAGACTTTGTACAAGGGACAGTTGGAAAACGGTCTCCGCCATGGCACTGGAGTGTTTACAGTTAAAAACAAATTCATTGACGGAGAATGGGCAAAGGGTAAGCCAGATGGATATGTAAGAGCATTGTTAAGTCGATAGAGCGAATGCCACTATGACGACCAAAGCGTATACAGCGGCAGCTGGAAGAGCGGTAAAAAGCATGGCAATGGTAAAATGCTTTATCAGTCTGGGAATTACTACGTTGGTGAATGGAAAGACGACTGGAAATGCGGAAAGGGAAAAATGAGTTGGATCGATAGAAACGAAGAATACGAAGGAAATTGGGAAAATGGGGTTCCAAACGGCTTTGGGCAATACATTTGGAAAATGAGTCCACTTCGAGACCATCAATATCCTTTACAAAATATGTACAGAGGTTCTACAAGCTAATCGCAGGATATTGGGTAGATGGGAAACGCGAAGGCTATGGTGTGTTCTTTTATTCAAGCGGAGCCAAATTCGAAGGAAATTGGAAAAACAACTTGAAAGAAGGATACGGAAAGTTTATTTCGGAAAATGGAAGAGTTTACGAAGGTGACTTTGTTGAAGATAGACCAATTAAAAAGGTTGAGCTCTTCAATAACTTGATGCCGTACTTGTTTCATATTCCAAACGACGCAGGAACTGATGCGGATAACGAAATCACTCTAGCGTTGAACAAAATAATATTTAGATATTCAACTTCGCTGCGAGCACTTTACCACAAATGCTGCGAAAAAACAAAACAGATCAATGGCTTTCGCACTAAAAACATAATAGTAAAGTCTGTCATCTGGGACATGTTGAAATCTACTGGCATTCTTTCGTTAGGATTCTCGATTGGTACCCCCAGCTAATTTAGCGGAACTAAATCGTGCCTACGCAATCGCATTTAAAGACGAGCCAGCGTTTACCGATAAATTTAATGTACTGCATTCCTGAACTAGGATCCACATAATAGAAATACAGAAATGATTTTCCATGATTTCTTGGAGTATATTCTACTAATTTCCCATCACATATACAAAAAATCCTCAAATCTTTCACTTCATGAAAGTGGAATAATTGCTTCGTTTTCGTACATGATCAAGACCCATTTGTTGCCTTACTTGGCAGAGCCCCCAGAAGAACTGAGAGAAGGCGAGCACCCAATTGTGTCAACATGGGAGGTTGATTATTTATTTACACAAGGCTGCCTGTGGTGCAAACGAGTCTCAAATGGAAAACCTGTATAATCTGCTGCACCATGAATCAAAGAATTCACTCAAAAATGCCACAAACGACAAGACAATTACATATCGAGAATTTATTTTAATTCTAAAAGTAATTGCCAATTAAATTTAGGACTATAAAATATTCGAGATATACGGAAATGAATTAAATGTGAAGAATGTCATCTCGGAATTTAAAAAACAGTTCCCAGGAATAAGTGAAAATGGAAGTCTCAATTTAGAATTTGAAGTATATTTTAAATAACGGATAGATGGTTGTGGATGAATTCACAAGCTGCATCAATAAATGCGCCAAGTTGTCTGCAGAACATATTATACCGAAACTCGAATATGCTGAAAATAATCCCCAGGAAGAAGACCCGCCAGTACAAACTGTAGTGCAAGAACAAACAGCTCCTGCTGAACCCGTTGTACCAATCAGTACTCCAGTAGTACCTATTCCGCCGAATCCATCAGAGCAGAAGATTGAGGCACCGTCTTCCGCGAGAAGAAGATCTGTTATGGTGGCTAAGGCTGCTACGACAATGATGACCAATACAGTTAAAAAGAGATTGTCTAAAATCGAACTGCCACCAACAGCAGAGCAAGAGCACTCTGCACGACCGTCAACTACAGTGAAACCGCCAGAAGAAAAACCGCTTGTAAAGATTGATCGTATAACAATACTAAATTAGGCGTTACAGAACTAAAGAATTTGTATACAGACACTATTCACAATTTCTACAATCAGGTAATAAGAAGCAATCAAGATGGACAGGAGGCAATCAAGTTAATCAATAGCTTTTTGAAGAGAAAATCCTACGTATCAACTCTAAATGAGGTCGCGCTGATTGCTAATCAACGATTTTCAACTGTGGGAAAACCTGGTTCGGCAAAAAGTGACTCCAGGAGACCTAGCGACCGAAAAGAAGAGTTATAGAAATATACTTTTAAATGCATTTATTCAGAATAATTCCTTAAAGTCAATTTGAGGTCCATACAAATTGTCCCAAGATGAAGGATAGTTTAGTTTCTTTGGGAACTGTAGCTTGAACGCTTTGCAGACTACATCTACCAGTTCCACCGACGGATTCAAATTGTCTACGTTAATCAATTCAAACCTCCTTCTTCCGTGAAATATCCAAGTACAGTGTAACCTTTGTGATTCAGCTCATGGACAATAAACCTGGAGACTCCAGCACCAAATGGCAAACGTGAAGGATATTCAGAGTCTTCCAACTCTTTTTCAATTTCATTGATTCCAAATTCAGATAGTTTGATTTCCGAAGAGTGATAATATAACTGATTGCTTCGGAGCTGCACATCATCCCTTCTCTTTTTATCAAATCCAGTTATTATAAATACTTTGATTTCGTTCTGCTGGACCCATTCTGCGAGTGCCTTGGCAAATTGAATTCCAAACCCAGCTGTCACTGGTGATCGTAACTGGGCAATTAAAAACTCGCATTGATCAGAGTGATACAACTCGAATGAAGTGTATATTTGATCATCTTCCCCGGAATACACTCGAGATCCAACAATTGGCTCAACGAAAGGTGAATTGAAAACTCCTACCCTGGTAAATCCGAAATTGTGAATGAGCAAATCGATCGCAAGTTGCCCTAGGTAGGCTACTGAGTTTGGCCCAGGCTAAATTAATTATGATTACCATTATTAGAGTTTTCTTTTTTAAATCAATGTGTTTGGAAGCTGCATAAGAGATCATTTCCGAAAATTTTCAAGTTTATTTCTTTGGAGCAATAATGAATAGATTTTATTGGCAGGGCTTACACTTATGCATACCTACTCTTTGGTCGCTGTCCCTTGGCGCTTGGATAGCCTTCGTTCAACCCTCTTGATTTACTTCTCTTTTCGTTTGAAAGGTCATAGATCGACTCGCCCATTAGATCCGAAGAGACAAATACCTCGTCATTGTCTTGAGATAGTGCGTAGTCTAACGCACCTTGCAGAGGAGAGATTTGATGGCCGCCCTTTCTTGGCGCTTCATTTTGCAAAGTAGTTCTTTCTGGAAGCTCCAGCTAAATTAAAACTAATTACCTGCAAGGTGGCGATATTATCAACTCTATACCTTGGATTTACGTCGCCCATGCCAAGAACCAATTTTACATACTGGCACACTGGCCGCTTTACTGTTGAGATTGAATGAGGTCTTTCAAGCTTTCTCTCCCTTCCCCTGTTTATAATTTTTCTTAGTGCCCAGTCGTCTTTTTCTTCGTTATAAACTGTTTGCTTTTCCATTTTTCGCTGCTCTTCTTCAGGGATAAAGTTTTCGGTTATTGTAATTTTCAATTCCAATTCTCTTGAAAGCTCGCGAATTGTGTCTAGCAAATCTTCTTTTTCTATTCTAAATTCATCTTTGATGTCGTTAATTTCCTCTTTGACTTCTTGCAGCTTACCCCACAACTTTTTTAGTTTCTTTGTTTTCACTTCCACCTCTTCTTGTAAGGATGAAAAGTTTTCTTCCAACTGCAGTTGGACTTCCTGCTTGGCTTCGATCCTCTTTTCCAGCAATCTTTTCCGTCTCTGCTCCTCTTGCAGCTGGGCTTCTGTTTCCTGTATAATTCTTTCTTGTTCATTGATCTTTTCTTCAATATTTACCCCGCCAATCAAAAGTTTGCCCTCCATAGCTTGCAATTTAATTGCTAGAGCCTCTCTTTCCTGTCTTTCTTGCTCCAGGTCTGCAGCTCTCTTTTCTAGTTCAGCAGCTATTCTTTGTCTTTCCTCTACAACCATATCTTTAGATGCCAGCAATGCCTTCTTCTCAGCATCAACTTCTTCCTGCAGTTTCGCAATTGTGTCTGGGTCCAATACTGCTAAAGGATTCACCATGCTTTCGGTTGTGTCTTTGATTTCTCGATTCACAGATTCATCATCTATATCCTCTTCCTCTGAAGATAGCGCATCAGCCTCTTGTTGAGCTTTCTTCCCTTGCCTTTTCCTGACGACAGTCTTTTTTACAATTTTAGTAACAACTTTGGCTTGTCCAGTGCCTTTTTGTCTCGCTTCAAGAGCAAGTCGCAGCCTTTCAATTTCATTTTGATATTCCCTGAGCATAGCATCTTTGGGATCTTCGTTAACGACTGGTTTGTTCTTGATATTCTTTGCCCTGTTTGCATATCGTAACGTGGATAGGGTTTCTTCAAAGTTGTAGCTAGCGGGGCTGAGGGTTGCAATCATTAATGTTTTTGCATTTCCTCCCAACGAATCTTGTAATAAACCTGAAATTAACAAGATGTACGTGTTAATTTTGAATCTCTGTATGGTATATGAAAACTCTTTCCATCTACTAAAGCCGATATACAGTTTCCTAATGCAGAAAGAGACAAGTTGATCTTGGTGGCTTCTTTAAGTCTATCGCCCGAAGCACCTGTTTTCGACTGTCTCTCAGAACCGGCCAAATCAACCAAATTCAGCTTCCCAGACACATACTTGTCTATATTAGTATTCACTATACCTTGGCCATCAGGACCTACCTCTGAGGACTCTATTGTAATTGTAAAGATAGAATGCGACCTGGATGAATTTTCGTTCATCAGGGTTGCACCAACAGACCTATTCTTATTGCCCAATTCCATCAATGCTTCCAACTCTTCAACCGACTTTACTACGACGGCTGTAAGATCCTTTACAAAAACCCCGGTATCTGGATTTTCTTTTAAATCCAGCCCGCCCTTTGGATTTTTGTTTTGTTTAATCAGCAAATCCTTTACTTCTTCATTGTAAATTTCTAAAAATGATACTCGAACAAGAAACTTTTTGTGTCCGGTCCGGGAAATGAAATCAAATATATGGTGAAAACATTGGGGAATGATACCTCTCAAATGTGGGATGCTATGCACTCCTTGCATCGAGTACGTTTTCCCCGTACCGGTCTATCTTAGGAATTCTATACCTGGCCATAGACAAAGACTGTTCCATTAAACCCACCTAATGCGGCTTCTACAATTGTCCGCGCTGTTGAATTATACACTTCGGACTACATTAAATCAGATCCGTACTTGGGTGGAATCTTCATCAAATACCGCATCAAACGAAAAGGTTTTGACATCTAAAGTATTTTTTGGATTTGACAGCATAATAGATCCATTCTTTTTGTTCATCTCGGCAACTTTTGTATGGCCTGCCAGCTTTTCTTTCTCGCTGAATGGTCTGCATCTTCCAACTACAATAACATTTTCTTTCTCTCCTGACATAGTAAAACGCGACTTGAATCTGACGTACAACTTAAACACGAATGAAATTTACAATTTTATAAAAACAAAATAGTTTGAATTCACGATAGGAAGCTTTTTCCTCACACCATCTTGGCCGAGTTGTTCTGCCTTCAATTCCTCTGCCCATCTGCCCCTTTCAGTTTCCAAGCATACCTTCAGCTGCTCAACAGGAGCGGTAGCATCGCAAGAATAGCCAGTTGGTACAACTACGAAAAAGTCTTTCAGCCTAAATTCATTTTCCATATGTTTGGATAGATCTTCAAACACCAGCATCGTTAACGGTACGAATTTCGTATGACGGACGCTCAGTTGAGGTTTGCTGTCTTTGAATGCTAAATCTTCCAAGGTTCTACATAGTGCATCATATTCATTTAAATCCGGCAGCGCACATTCCTTGGAATAAGGGATTCTGTAATCTTTCACCCCGAAGATGAACAGACCGTCGGATTCTAATCGTTCTGCAGCTCTTTTCGCGATGGAAAGCACCAATTTGCGATAGTCATTAACCCAGTTTTCTGACTTGATTTCAATGTTTGATACTTCAATATGCGGAAGGATATATAGATTAACAGGGACATCGTCAATTTGGATTTCTTCCGAGTTATGAAAGTTTGCGGGGTCGTATTTGTTCTTTCGAACCCTACTGAAAAACTTGCTAGACCTGATACGAACCTGGCTGTATTCAATATCGCCAAATCTATTCGCAATATCCTTGACGATACAGTCAGGGTCACAGCTTTCCACTTCCCATACAGAGCTGGTATTCACAAACTCTGGATCCGAATCCATTTCGCAGATCTCTTCGGTAAATTCAATTCGACAATCACCCTCCCAATGAACAGGTGAGTAATCCAAGCGAGTGCCATTTTTCCTGAATATAGCAATATATTCATGTTCCATGACCAAGAAATCATACTGCACCGAAAGATATTTTCCCAATTCCGCACCTTGGCAATGTCTTTGTTTTTTGATAATCAACTCTTCTAATTCAAACCCTTCTTTCAGATAAAGCTCAAACAGCTTGAACGATACTGGGATAAGATAGCATCCTTTTCGGTTGTCGCCAATGCCCAAAGTCAGTCGGCGATTGAATTTCAAGAGTCTATATGATTCCTTTACAACTTTTAGCATTTCGTCCAAGAAATCATCCAGCTCGGGGATGCGAGAAAGATCATTTTCCAATTGCGAGCTTGGTTAGAGCTAAACTACCTGTACTGGATGCAGTCTTTATATGGGGGGTGTGACAGAATGTGAGAGTACAACTCGTCCTCAAATAACGGACCGGAGAGGTTTCTCGCATCGCCAAGAACTATTATCGGACGGTATACTGCTGAAATATTCATTGTTTTTGGTATTGCAAATGAAGAATTTCTCTGAGCCAAAGTAATAGCTAACGGATTGACATCAACACCGCATAATCTAGAGTTATCACAGAACTACCTTCTTTTTAGGAGTAGGGACTCGATGGCATCCGTTCCCCTGCCAATAAAGTTACTCAGCACACGTTCACCTTCTACTGTATACTTTTTTAGGGTCGAATTAACCAGCTGTGGCAGCCATGTCCCTGAATTAGAAAAAGATACCATGGTAATCGCTCCCTGAATGACTAGCCCACCTGGGTGCCCTAGAAGGAATGTCGTAAAATGTAGAGTCCATAATCATTGAAAATAAGTGATCATCGGCAGGTTTATAATTTGAATAGTATGTTGGGGGGACAACAGTTTCAACCAGAGGCTCGGGTTCGTTGTTGGTAACCCTTCTAGTTGAATAGTATTCGTGCTTGTAATTTTCAAAGTCACAAGCATATACCACGGCTGGCGTAGAATCCTGGTTGGTTATACTTCTTATTGGTTGATTCGAGCTGCAGGATACACTTAAATTTAAAGAATTTGGAGTTAGTTGGTAGCATCCTTCACATATAAGAAGCCCGTTGTTCCCTAAGTTATCCGACATTTACATTGTCTCCATTCAGTTGCTTTGGAAAATCTGCAGAAAGCGCACTTGTTAATTCTTTTCTCCATCTTTTTTGTTGTGGTAGTAGCGTTAACATTCTTTCTAAACTGCTGTAATATTTTGGCGGTAGCTGAATTAGAGCACAGTTACCATCTTTCTTTTTTCGAGCATATTTTTCCTTTTCTCTGTTTCTAATGTCATTTCTATTCTTTATATCAGTTGTAATAAATGCTTCTTTTTGGTGAGGATGTGTGTTGGGGAATCTATTATCAAAGCAGTAGGTGCAGATATCAAAAGTTGAGAAATAGTCTTTGCTGCACGATTCGCAGGTATACCACGATTCATTTTTCAACGACATATTACAACTATCGCACAAAAAGCTATCGTCAAAGTCATCCTCATATTAGTAGGCATTACCATCCGATTCAGTATCCCTTCGTGTTTTGGGCACCAGAAGAGAATGCCCCTGTCAAAGAAGGACAGATCTTTATCCGTACATTCCAAATGATAATTCCGGAAACACTTGGATTTAAAACATCCGATTGTAGCACCAGGCTTTTCACATTTTATACATTTTAACCCTCGAGATCTACGGACTGCTCGACCGACATTGTACCAATTTCCTTTATCAACAAAAACCTCTGGTGCATATCTGGCACATTTTTCATGTGCCCATAATTGCGAATAGTGTTTTGATTTCGTACCAATTGAAATCAAGAATGGCTTATCACTTACAAAAGAATTCTCTTCATTTTCTGGTAAATGACAAAACATACACTCTTTTGCTGCTACGTCTCCCTTAACTACTTGCAAGATGCATTCTTCATCAATCACATCTTTCACAAAATCCAGTTCATTGGATGGGTTGAATAGAATCTCTCTAGCAAACGACGTCCGTGGATGCACATGGAAAGGAAAGTTGTATTCAAAGCATACTAGGCAAATATCGAAAGACTCGTATCCCCAATCGTCCGCTGGCACTTCACAATAAGTGCAATAAACCCTGACGTTTCTGATTCTTTTGGTGCATCTGTTGCAATAAATTTTCCAAGATTCGTCATCCGAATCGTAAACTTTACTCTTTCGATTTTTCCTTATTACCGGTTTACACTCTTCTTCGCTTTCAGTTTCATCGACTATTTCATTTACAAGTTCTTCCGATGGCATGGTCACACATTCGCGGATCCGTCTGCTGTCTGAATCTATCATTTCATCATATTTCGCACTCCAACCGAGAAATCTGAATCTTATTGAGCCTTCAAACAAGCCAACCATCCTTGCTGGCCACCATTTTCCCTCCTTGTCCTTAATTTCCACTATTTTATTGGGGACAAAGCCGTGAATATTAACGGTTTCTGCAGTCGTTAGCGTGTCGTTTGATTGCGGAAGAGTGATTTCCTGATTTAATAGCTGCAATGTTCTCCTTGTATTAAAGGATCCGGTCGACACAAATTGTTTAAATGGTAATTTAATAACTTGCTTTGCAGGCTCTACAATAGATGCCACTGCAACTGGCTCTACCTTTTCTTCTGGTTCAACTTTCTCCACAATTGGTTTCATGGACCGTGCAATAATTGCCACTGATTCTTCGGTTATTTGTGGGATTGCAAACTGCTCGCTGGACGCAAATAATCTCTTGCTAGTAGAGTCAATCCACTCGTCGTGCGCAGCGCTCCATCCATGATATGATATTAATCGCTTTGATCCTTTTGCTTCTTTTACTACACCAGGCCAGAGAGCATTACCGCCGTCAGCCACCAACACTTCCTGTCCCACAGAAAACCCTTGCGTAGTTACAGTCTTTTCATTTAATATTTTGTGTGCGGTTCTTGTGTTGTGAATATCTGAAAATGCATTCAAAGTCGAGTCACTACTTTCCTTTTTGCCTTTTAACATGTCCTTGATCTTGATCAAACTCTTGTCTGTCGTATATTTAATTGATATTGCATTTTTCCTTTTTCTTCCCTTTCCGTTGACAGTTTCCAGTGTTTCCTCCACGAAATCCGAGGGAGGATGATCATGTATGGGGAATTTTTTATAATAGCAGTCCACACAAAGCTCAAACGATTGATAGTCGTATCCTTCTGAGGGTATTTCACACTTGCTGCAATAAATACGCATTGATTTGATTGTCTTTTCGCATTGGTTGCAATTTATCTGCCACTGATCCAAATTATCAACTGTAGCTGCCACCTCCAAAGTAGCCTTGACAATTTTTGCCTGCTTTTCTACAAGATTTTCTTTCGCAAAATCCTCTTGCTTGTGTTTATGTTTTGGAAATTTAGTTTCAAAACACCAAACACACAAATCAAAAGACTGATAGTCCCAGCCGTCCGATGGAATTTCGCATTTCATACAGTACATTCTGTATGTTTTAATTCGAACCTGACATTCATTGCAGAATATCTTCCAACTTGAGTCATCCTCGCTGTTTATTTCCTGAGAGTGCGAGTTTGCAGTATCAATATATTCTAAATTAGTAGAGTGTTTGCTTTCTGATGTTTCTTGTTCGGCTTGGGTTCGCGCTACCACTGTGATATGAGCTTGTGGGATGGTTGTAAGTTCATCTTCGACTTCTGTTTCAGACTCTATTATTGTCGTGGGCAAATTCTCCGGCTTCAAATGATCTGCTTTTCTAATTCTTCTTGAATCTGAATCTATCCATTCGTCATATTTGGAACTCCAGCCAAAGTAACTGAATTTTATCTTTCCCTTGTGAAATTCAACCATTTTTGCAGGGTTCCAGTTTCTAGTTCTATCTTTTATTTCTACAATGTTCCCCAAGACAAACCCATGGGAAGAAACTTCAACAGCATTCGACTCTCCCAAAAATTGTAAAGTTCTACGCGTGTTGAAGGATCCTGTGGACATGAATGCGTTCTCACTCGAACATGCCATTTCCTGTAGATGTTCGGATGTAGTTGGTGAAATCTTGGCAATTGATTCAGGTCGTGCCAGCTTTTTCTGTGTAATTTCTGTTTTCTATATTAGTAGATGTTACCGTCCTCGATACCACCTTAACAAACTGTTGGTCTGGAATCGGCGGAGCAATATCACACTCAAACAGCCGCTTGCTGTCACTGTCTATCCATTCGTCGTGCACGCTTTCCCATCCATGATACGAAATCAACCTTTTTGCACTCTGCACCTGAACAACTTTAGCAGGCCAGAGTGCATTGCCACCATCTGCTACTAGCACTTCAGCACCAACAGGAAATTTAATATCTTGTATATCCTTTTCCAATTCTAGTAGTTTAGCTTTTGCTCTTCTGGATAGAAACAAGTCTTCATTTGCCATGTTTGGCTTAATTTGATTGTTTCGGCGAGTATCTTTGATTTTGTAGAGTATAGTTGGAGCAGTTGGCACAATCTGAGTCGGAACTGGAATATTGCCATTTGAATTCAAAGTGTTTTCTTCATCAAATTGGGTTCCTTTGCAAGGTACTTCCACTATTACGGTTTGTGTTTCAATTGCAACTTCATCTATTACCTGCGACACATCTTTAGCTCTGGATTTCTTTTTCTTTTTACTAGGCCTAGCTTTCTTTTTCCCTGGGATGCCGTCATCATTGATTTTTCTTTTGATATCTGTATTTCTCCTAGCCGAATCTACTAATCCCAGCATGCATTGACAAGACTGGCAAAACCAGTCAGATGGATCAAACGGAGACTGTCTCAGCATGTAGTTGGATACATTGCATGAGCTACAGTTCATGTTCCGTGGTGGATTCATTGAATTATAAAAGAAAAAGGGTTGGATTGTGGTGGATCCCATGAAGTCTGTGCTCCAGCGTGAACGTAAAAGCAACAATTTATTAGCGATTTGGTTCTTTAAAATACCGTCTGCAAGATTCTTCACGCGGTAATACAATTTGGTCACTTTGATAATTAACCTTTTCGAAAAATACCCCATTTCCTTTTTCATTTTTGAATTCTGGGATTGGAAGAAACAGCGGACCTGGTTTTATAGGACAGAGAGTTAGCGGGATCGATATTTGTTTGGCTAGCTGGAATTTGTGCTTGGTAAGCCCGCCAATGAAATACAGCGAGTTCTCGGCTGGTATGTTCATTTCAATCCAAATAGGTTCTTGATTCCAAATTACTGGTTTAATTACAAGTGTAAGAGCCACGGTGTCACACACAAATATTTCTGGTTTACTTTCAATCTGCCATTGGGTTGTTATAAGAATATCACATGGGTATACAGTGCGATAGAGCGTAATCTTTTTGTTTTGAGTAACTACATCTACGAGATCGCCCTCAAGGATCACACTTATTTCCTACATTAGACACTCGTACATTATTCAATTTTTCAACAGATTCATACACAGAGCTGACTTGAGTTTCTGGAATATCTTTAAAGTGACTGTGCAATAACTGCTTTTCAAGTGGTTTGCATTTGATTTTACCATAGAGACAAAGGTCCATTGGATTGACATTTGACAGAACATACTTGCTATATAATTTACAAATCCTTCCGAATGCCTTGTGCACATTGGCCCGTTCCAAGTACTTTTTCAATTTGGCGAAAATGTAATCTTGGACTTCACTAAAAATACTGTGGTAAGTAACTGTAATGGAAGAAACAACAGAGTCCTTGAATGACTTTGGCGAATATTTAATAGCAACAGTAACCAGGTCGTTGTTGAATAATAGGCAATTAGCTTCTGGCACGATTATCCGAGAGTCATTTTTTGGTTCCAAGTCATATTCCACAATTCTAATTGGAACCACCTCCTTCCCTTCTATTTGGTACTGTATAAGTGAGCTATATTAGCAACAGAATACGATTTGGCGTCATGAGTGATAGTGTTTGAGATTGAAAATGGCTGGTATAATTTGAAATTGACAACATTGGAATATACTCGTTTTTTGGACGTTGGAAAATCTCGAAGCAAAAGTTTCAGCTAGGGTTAATATCAATCACTTTATGATCATACTCGGCCAAATCTTGTCGTTTGTATTTTAGGGTAAACTTGAATACGGTATTCTCTGGTGATTTTGGCAAAATAATAGCTCCATTCTTGACGTTTAACTCCATCTCCTTGTCATTTGTCATACATTTAACTGCAGCAGGTAACTCAAAGAACAGCGACGTCAATTGTTCAATTTCAAAATCTGCATTGAACAGCCGACACTCATTCGTTGAAATGGTAAATTCAATACTGGAGTCTTCTATATCCGGCGACAGCTCTGCATTCAATGACAGCATATTGGGTTGCTCATAAATACGAACTTGACTAAAAGTTTGAGTTTTCGTTGGAATGTCATAGTGGAAAAGCAGTTTTTCGTATTTCCACTTGACAGTTGTAGGCGAATATAAACCAGGAATAGTGATGCCCTAAATTAACATTAAATACATCAAGTTGTACTTTGATGGTGTTTGTTCCAGTTTTCAATTTGATATTGGTATCTTGCAAATTGAATTCCAGCCCGTCGCCACCAACAAACTGGATATTAACATACTCCAGGTCAACTGCAACAGGCAAGTAAGATACCAAGTTGAAAGAACACGAGAGTTTTTCGTCATTCAATGTGTCATGTACCCGAATATGCGAGATTGCGAATAACCTGCTTTTTTCAACACTGGTGATTTCAGTCAAATCTTTAAAACAGTTGATGAGTTCTTTCATGTAAAACATTGAATTTTCCAACTGCAGCACTTGGGGGTGTTGCAGAAGGTGGAGGTAGCATTGCAGTAGATTGCTATTCTTTTTCAGCTGCTTCTGACAAATAATATATCGTTCGATAAGAAAAGTGTCAATCAGGGTCCAATGTGGAAATTTGAAGCATAATTCCGACAAAATCTCGCTGGCTTTTGTAAAGTTTTGTCTGGTAAAATACAGTAATGCCAAATCAACTTTGAGATATTTTTCAATATTGGGTCTGCCACATCTCTCAAAGGATCGGAGACATTTCACAGTAAGTTGCTGATATTCCTGATCAAAGGTATTCTTTGTAGATAGTACCGTCTTTAGCTGTGAATTGATGATTTCTATATTGCACTTGTCGGGAGAAGTGATGTCAGAATCCAGCATATTCTCGTCAGTATTTTCCTGTTTTTCACAGTGAATAGAAGTATGCAAAAACCCACTAGCAACCCCCAACCTATCCAACTGATACCGACACGTGTGCAATAACTCGCCCTTGTATCCTTCATACAAAACAATCTGCTCGCTGTTGTAGTTGCAAATTGCCAGCAATTCATCACAATGAGATAAAATCGAGGTTATAACGGAATAAGTCCAAGTTTCAGAAAAGAAATTTGGCAGCGATTGTTGATATTCACGCAAAGCTTTTGAAAATGACGCTGTGAATTGCTTTGTTCGTTGGACTATTTCAATTGGCAACTGTGACTTGTTTAATAATACGATCTGGCAAGAGAACATGTACATTCTGAAATCAAAAATTGAAATGCTGTTTTGAATAATCATGTCTCGATATTTCTTTTTCTTCAAATTAAAGAATTCTGGATTTTCATCCCCAGTTTCGCTTCCTCCAAACTTTTTAAACCAGGGTGCCCCTATCATTATATAATATTACCTTGCTCCTCCAACGTCTGGAAAAAAGAAGCTTCCAATTCATCGTAATACACCAGCGCATCCTGGTACAAATTTAGCAGTTCAAACGTAAAACTTAGGGCTTGCTGCGTTAGTAAGGTTTACCTTCATGATAAAGAATTGGCAATAGTTCCATCCAGGGATCATACGCTGTTGCTCTAGTCTGCGAGAATCTTCTTCATACTGATTAATCTGATGGGAAATATTAGTCAAGATAGACTCTTTAATGGTATTGAGCAATTCGGTCCAATCGCTGTTATTTAATTTGATGTGGAAATGATTGCTTTTCCTCAGATTGAAATCAGCCTTGAGTTTCTCTGATACTGTGGTGGATTTAAACAATCTGGTTTTCACCGATTCATCCGACAGGGAAATGATTGCCCAATCCTGATTCTTTTTATTCGCAACGATATTCACCCACTCTTGAATTTGTTTCCTAGTTGTATTCTTGTACAGTTCAAGATCTTCAACAGAGACGATGAACAAGTGAAAAAATATGCAGTTGTACTCTAAAGCACCTGGAACAAACTTTGGGAACATGTCCACAGTAAATTTCTTCAGTTCCAAGTCTAGAGTAACCTGCTTTTGTCCTTTTGCACTGTTAAATAGAACGTTTTTGAAGGGCAATTTTGAATTAAATTCAGCTGCGAACTGAGAAAAATTTGTCCCGTCTTCTGCGACTATCGTTAATTGTGCTTACATGAGATTATGGGTTTTTGTGCCATCTCGCGTTTGATTAGATTTCAGATTTGTACTTTTGCACTGGAAATATTTTTAACCCTAGTGATATCCTGCACTTGACTAATCAATTTATTAAACAGACTAAACATGCAGCTAGACATCTCTTCATTTCTTCTCTGTCGGTATCGTGACTATCTTCAACTTCTCCCCACTTTTCAATTTGGTGAATGGTTTCCAGCGAGCCAGCTTTATATCCAAAATCGGCATCAACCTGTTTATCCAATAGACACAATCCAATGATAAAGCTCTTTGTTCTGGTGACCGCTTTTTCAAATACAGCCAGTTGTAAATCACTATACCCGGAAATAATCTCTCTGAATTTATCTACTGTCTCTTCATTTTGTTTAATTCTTAGTATTCCATTAGTTGTGTTGATTTTTAAATTGTGAGACTGTTCAAGGTGATCAATTAGCGGTTTCCAGTATTTCTGTTGCAAATCAACAAACGAAGAAGGATAGTCTTGTTGATAACTGGTTAGCAAATCCTTACCAAATAGAATCTGTGTGAACGAATCCAAGCAGGGAACTAAGGACGTGTTCCCTTTGATTCTGCATTTCCATTGACCTGTTGATGATTGAAGTAATTGGTAAAGAATAAGACTTTACAATCGTATTTTGAGTTTCCCATTCCTGTGCTGTCATTAACGCCAATAGTTTGTTTTCCAAGACAATTTCTTTTCCTTCAGGAGTCTTCAAGTTCCTCTTGTCCAATTGAACTGTAAAACCTTTGATTATTAACTATTTACCTATCATTAACTACAAATTGCCTTTATCGGTTTGATTGATTTCCGTCTTTTTCCAGAAGCGCTTTAGTTTAGTTGGTGCTTGAGACACACTTGCCTCAGCTGCAAATCCCCGCTTGTGAATTGGAAAAACTGCGTTAGCTGCAAAATTTCGTCCTTGAATTGGAAATACTGGCTTGAGAAATCTGCTCATTTCTAATCAAAATTTTCAAAAAAAAATATGAATGCCAGACAGGTCTACAAACAGCTTTTAAGGACAACCAAGAAGACTTTTAAAAATGAACAAATTGTACTTGAACAAGCCAAGATTGAAATCAGAAATAATTTCCTGAAAAACAAGGATTTAACTGATACAAAGAAAATTCAGGAAGCACTTAAAATTGCAATACAGACGAATGAAATTATAAAAAAGAATGTTGTTTACGGACAGTACGGCGATGGCAAGTATGAATTACTGGTCAACGAAGACACTGAAATTAATGACAATGATAGAATTAAACAGTCTCATTTGGAGAGAGATCCTTCTGTTAGTACTGGCTGTTGTCAAGGGACTAAATGTCAATAAAATTCTTTTTTAAAAAGTTTGCGTTTGGAAGAATGCATCTGTCGGACATTGCAAGCCAGATTCCTCAACATGAAGATGGATTTACCAGAGAGATTAGACAGCGATATAATATAATACCTGTGAATACACAGCTGGGAGGCAATGGGAAATCCGCGACGGAAGGGATTGTGGAAAAGCCATCTGGCCCAAACACAGATATAACAATGACCGAATTTCAAGTGTTTGATAGTCAGGATATTATTAATCCAGCTGGAAAAATAATTAATCCGTCCACAATTGATTTGCTTGTAAAATCTTGCCCGGATTCGCCTATTGAAATACCAGCTTCACCTGTTTTATCAGTAGAGTTGTGTTCGCCTGCAAAATCGCTTGATTCGATCCGCTTGGATCTACAGTCTCCAAGGATAGCATCACAGGAATCACCACTGCACAAAACAACAAGGAATATAAAATTATCTCAGGATTCACTGTTAAACTCGCCAATTAGGGATGACTTTGGGTGCATCAGTCCACAGAATTCAATCCTGAACTCGCCTGCTGGAGATGGAAATCAAAATACTGCTGGGTTGCAATTTTCAACACAGAATCCTTCTGTTAAGCAGAAACGCTTGATTCGAAAGCCGCCTGTGGATGATACAACATTCTCACTGGATTTAAAATCAGATTTGCCAGATAAATATCCAACAAATACAGACACAAAGACCTCCTCGAAGCGCAGTGACAAAGCCATCACTCAATCGCCAAACTCAGTCTTGAACTCGCCAGTTAGTGCTGTTAAAAAGACCCACCAGATTGAGCTTTCCCAAAACTCAATCTTGAATTCTCCAGTCAGAAAAACCCAACCTGATTTTCCTGAATCGCCTTTAATAGTATTATCACAAACCTCCAATACATACTCCCCAATATATCATTCGCAAATCTCTATCCATTCTTCACCGCTGAACCAATCCACAGAAACAAAATCAAGGCAGTATTCAACTGACGGACATTCTTCCCCATTAAAGATCAAAAGTTCTCAGGAAAAGTCAATAAAGAGGAAATTGAAGGAGATCCGATATGATATGGACGAAGCAGAGTATGAAGAGTTGCACGAATTGGATGATTTTATAGAATTTGGCAGCCCGAAAAATGCAAAGAAAAACAGGTATGGAACTCCACTATCTAAAAACTCTTCAAAACCATCTCAGTTGAACAAACCAAAGAGGACCTCCAAAGCCAAGAGTGAGTTACCCAAACCGATGTTTACCCCAGCTACCAAACCAAACCAAAAGAGTTTGACAGAACCTAGAAGAGATCATCCGCAACCAGCGTTTTATTCAGAACGAAAAAACGTTTCTGATATTTTGAAGAATTTCGATGAATTACTAAACAAGACAAATGGCATGGATAGAGGTGGATTTGCAGACACTGGAGTGAGCAAAAAGAAACACTTGGATCCAGATTCGGATACTGGGGTAATTGAAGACAGTGTCAGAAAATCGATAAAGAATAATCACGCCAAAGCTGATACGCCAAAAACCATCAGAAAAAAGAAAAGCACAACTGTATACGATAGTCTTAATAAATACTCGACAGCGAAAAGCATTCCGATAGATTCAGACAGCGATTTTGATAATGTTTCACCCAAATACACTTCCAAACCTGCGATTGAAAAAAAGACCCCAAAGAAATCAACTTTGCAAGCCAGTGGTGACACGAGTTTGCATAATCAAACTGGAGATACGCTCGGATTATTCGATAATGACAGTGATATCGAAAACACAACTAAAAGTAGAAACAAGAGCAGTGCATATCCACAAAACAAGCGTCTGACCACGTTATTTGACAATAACCCCTCAAAAAGTTACTCAGCTCCACCGAAAAAGAGTATGTGGGCAGATTATGAATCCGACAGTGAGAAACCAAAACGATTTGAAACACCAGTACCTACCAAAACATACTACCAGCGGCAATCGGAACAATACGATATTGAAAAAGTAAATCAAGATCATATTGATGCAGAAGGAGACCAAGACGAGCCCTATTTTGATTTGAAAAAGAACGACAATCTGGGTTCTTTGGCCAACTATTTCACGCAATTTAGTTCTGAAGGCAAGAAATCCAGGGGTAAGAATGACGGCGTTGCTAAAAAGACTACTTATTGGAGAGGAAGGGGTGGGTATAAGAGAGGCTTCCGAAGGAAATAAATATTTATAGGGTATTATGTCAAGTCCGGCGGACTAAGCACCATTGAGTTATATTTATAAGAGTGCGGCGGCTAATAGTTTTGTACGACTATCTGACCTATGAGCATATTTGTGACTACTAATCGTTTTTTCTAGCAAAAAATACGCGTTCAATAATGGCCGATCGTAAACAGAATTAACCTAGAACCTCCCATTAAAATTGGACACAAGCGACAAGTAAAGGCAATAGCCGGGAAGACGTACCATTTTCAAAAACGCCAAACATTTACAAACTGCTGCTGTATCAGGTAAACTACACTGACTCCAGCTGCTGTCCGTTTTTGATGGTCGCACTAGCAGGTATACTTGGAAACCTAATATCCTCACTAATTCAAAAATCAGCAACAGTCAATGAATACGTATATTGCTCAAATTTTACAGCAATGAATAGCATTAATATTCCTATTTGGAATTCTACCAGTGAAAGCAATGATCCAATGTTTACTGAAACACCCGGGTCACTGTTAGTTGGCACCACGCAGGATTGGATAGCAAATGTCAACTACGCTCTAGTGAGAGGCGTACTCAGTACTACCTCTAGTCCCGGAGCAGCATCTTTGTCATATAAAAGACCGTGTGTGTATTGGTATGGTGAAAACTACCCATATTCATCTTTGTATGAACAGAACCCAAACGCAACGGGTAGCTTGGTCCGCGATGCCACCCATTTGGCAGAACCTATTGGAGGATGGTTCCAGGCATTCCAAGCAGCACCACAACTAGTTGATATCAACACTCAAAACCAATTCCAAATTGCTCAACAGCGCAGCTGGGCGATTTATTCTGCAGATTCTTCCGTCGACTTGAACCTTATTGGTGTGAAGAACTATTCAAATGTGCTCACAGATACTCAAATTTTGCAGCGCTTTTTGAATCCCAATACGCCGGCTTTCCTCAGCCCTAACATTTCCGGAGTAGGGATGCTGGGAACAATCCCTACAAGATACTATGTCGATACCCGATATAACACTTTCCAGCCTGTTCCGTGGTACAACTACACTGGTGATACAGATTCGGGGTTGGATGACACAATTGGAAGTATAATTCAAAATGTGATAGCACAGATTGCCACGATTCCAAAAGACCAGCTACAAAGTGGATCATTGGCTGATAAATTGGCATTATTGCAAAAGATCAATGGCTATTTGAATGTTTTGCCTCACGGTGCATTGTACTTTAACAAAATTGACCATGCCAACAAAAAGTATTCCTGGAACTATCATTTTGGATCAGATATTCGTCTAACTTCAGCTTCTACTTTCCCAGCTCCTGGTCCCCGGTTAATTTACCAACAAACGCAGCTTGATAACGCTATTTTGAGGAGTATGAACTCTAATTTTTCAAGTGCGCAAATTACTCAAGGACTGAGGATTTTACCTCAAGTTGGCACTACAAAGATTAGCATTGCTTTTGGGAGCTTGATTGGCGCTATTCTATATCCGTTCGGAGTTTCATTCTTATTGCCTATATTTGCCATCACACTTGTTCAAGAAAAGGAAAGCAGGATTTTAGTAATGATGAAAATGAACGGAATGACTTCAACCACGTATTACCTTGCTCACTACTGTACCTGTTTGCTAACCAAGTTACCATGTTAATTTTGTATATTATTTCAACAATTATTTTTATTATTGGAGGAAGAATATTCAGACTGACCTTTTTTACACAAACCCAAGCCAGTGCCATATTGACCTTGTTCTTTGTTTGGGGCAACTGTCAAATCGCACTAGCATTCTTTTTCAGCACAATGTTCAACAAGAGTAGAACCGCGCTAGTCGTTGTTTTCTTGATTGTACTGTGCTCGGTAATCATATCTTTGGTGATTAATAATTTGTTTGAAGCGTCAACCGCTCCTTACGCTGTATTTATTTGGCCGCCATTTGCTTTCTATCGAGCGCTTGGTCTCATAAATGTAGCGTCCTATGATTTGACACAACAAGTATTTGGAAACTGAACTTAGGGATACAAATTTGCCCAATTGTTGCGCAATGACAATGAGGTTGCAGTAGCAGTTCGATATCTATTTGTCGAAATATTTATTTTCTTTGGAGTTGCAGCCTATCTTGATGCCATTTTCCCAACCGAATTTGGTATTTCAAAACCTTGGCATTTTATTTTCACAGAACCGCTTCAAAGATTCAAAAAGAACCCAGATATGAAAATATCTCATGAAGCGCTTGCCCAAGTTACATTGAATTTGGACGAGGTGAAATTTGAAGATCAGGATGTAAAAGACGAAAGAAATAGAATTTTGGATCCAGGGTTTAAACCAGAAGACCATCTGTTGGTATTGAGAAATATGCGAAAAGTGTATGCTGGCAGAGGCGGTGCTGGGCCAAAACTAGCAGTGAAAGACGCAACTTTTGCAGTTGAGCAAGGTGTTACATTTGGATTGCTTGGACCTAACGGCGCAGTATGCTGCATTAACATTAGGGAAAATCAACACTGATTAGTATTTTGACAGGACTGTATAATGCAACTTCAGGAGTAGCTACTCTTGCCGGATACGACATCAAGAATGACACTTCAGAAGTGTATAAAAGAATTGGGATTTGTCCCCAATTTGATATTCTTTGGGAAGACTTGACTGTGCAGGAACATTTATACTTTTATGCTCGATTGAAGGGAGTTGAAAAGGCAGACGAAGATAGAGCTGTCAAGGAAGCGCTAGAACAAGTCGCGCTGACTGGTTTCAAAGACAACTTGTCCAAAGCTTTGTCTGGTGGCCAAAAGAGGAGAATTAGTATAGCAATTGCATTATTGGGTTCTCCCAGCGTAATTTTCCTCGATGAACCAACCACAGGGCTAGACCCCGAAGTAAGAAGATTGATTTGGGATATTGTAAATGCCGCTAGAACTGGAAAGACAATCATTCTGGTGACAGTTTGCTAATTGTTAGACCACGCATTCTATGGAAGAGGCTGAAGCATTGTGCCAAAGAATAGCAATTATGGCTAAAGGCACACTGAGATGCATAGCGAATCCAACAAGGTTAAAAGAGTTGTATGGGTCCGGCTTTAGAATTTTTGCAAACATGGATGAAGTAAATGCTGCGCAAGCGTCAAAGTAACTCATTCTAACACAGATTCGTCGAATCCATATTACCAGAGGGATGGACAAAGGTCGATGCCTTTGCCACCTCTATTACCTATGAATTCCCAGCAAAGAAAGGCGCTGTAGCCAGTTTGTTTGACATTATTGAAAAAAAGAAAAAGGAAGTAGGAATCTTGGATTACGGCATTGGACAGACTACTTTGGAAGAAGTTTTTGTGAAGCTCATCAACGAAGCAGATGC
>JADIIU010000026.1:0-136751 GCA_027603945.1 Terramyces sp. JEL0728 | reverse complement strand
AAAGTTTCCTCATCGCACAGTAACCAAATTCTGTCCCAAATTTCAATTGGTAAGATCCAATTCTCTCCTGGCGCTTGTATCATTGATATTGCCACAAAGAATTAGTGTTGAAAGAATACTCAGTGTTATTCAGTTGAAAAATCTTTATATTCCTGCACCATTCAAAAAAAATATTGTGAAAACTCCAATTCTTTTGTAAATTAACAAAGTATACAGTAGAACTTGTCGAGTGGAAATGTGTGGCATGGCAGCTCAGTTTCAAATTCAATGAAATTAACTGTTATGTAAATATATTGGCGAGTTACTCGAGAGAACCACACCAAACCCGTTCATTGTAGATCAATCCAGCTCCTTTAGGAGTGAGCTCAAAACTAGGTGCGTACTCTTGCTTCCAATCAATTGCTCCACCATTTAGTTTTGTAGTCCATCTGAAATCTTGTGTGAACTTTGCAAATTCTTTTGGTTCAAAAGCACTTTTGACTGGTTCCTTGAGGAATTCCAAAAAAAATGAGCCTGGTACTTTGCCATTGACTTTTGACATGTATGTCGCGATAAAGACGGAATTCTTGGCAGACAGATTTGTAACATCAGAGAATAGCTGTTTCGCGTCCTTTAATTCCAAGTACATTAATACACCTTCCAACAGCCAGAATGTTGGTTTCTTTGTATCAAACCCATTTTCTAGCAATTTTGATTCCAATTTGTCCTTGGTAAAGTCCACCGGCACAAAAACCATTTTGGAGCATTCCAGTGGGACATCTTTTACCAAGCTCTTTTTGTATTCTTGTGTGCCTGGAAAATCTACTTCAAAAACTGTTGTATTCGATAGGGATTTTAATCTCCAGCTCCTAGTGTCCAATCCAGCTCCTAAAACTACTAATTGGGGACAAACGTTTGCTTTTACCGCCTCATCAATAACAACACTTCTGAATTGAACCATAATTGAAAACTGTTTTCCCCAAAAAGGGTAGTATGACGAACTGGGAGTCTTGATCTTTTGATTTGCGATATATGAATATAACCATTTCCAAGGCTGATTTTTGAGAAACTTTGAAGCAATCGGATCGCTGAATTGCGGGATTAGTGGAGACAAGTTTCCGATTGCTCTTTGAAATGAGATTACTTGTGCAGTATTACTTGGTTTTCCAACGCGCATTTGCAAGATTGGCAAAATGTTTATTATGCCGGGCAAGCTGCAAGTTACAACTCTTGAATATATGCCAGCCTAGTCGTATTTCAAAGTGTCAAACTGTTGGTCATTCCCCTCAGAGATATGCTTTGTTGGATTTACCAGTACTTTGACCGCAATTTGTAATTCAGCACTCCAAAATTACAAAGTTCAAGTTGAAAGCAACTTGAATTTGGAAAAAGATATAAACAGCCATTCGAAATGAAAGTATATGATTCATTTATTTTGATTTAGATTTTTAACAAGACTCTGCCTTCTGCTGCTGCCATCCGGACTGCGAATTGAATGAGAGTGCCCATCAGTAATGCCCCACCACACATAAGTATTGCTGGAATAAAATTGATGCTATTGTCGGCCATCTTGAAAGCATCAATCATATAGGCACCCAATACCGGACCAAGAAGAGTGCCAAACGAGGTGCCAAAGAATACACATGCTGTTTTTGAACTGAGATTCTCTTTGCCAAATAAACTTGCGGTTGCTGCGGGGATCACAGATATATACCCACCAATACACAGACCGTATGTGATTGAATATATCAAGATGGATGTTAAATCGTGTGCGAATGGCCAAATAAAAAATGTAGAGAATGACGCTACTAGTAACGTTCCGACTAAAACATTCTGACACCCAATTATATCGGCAAAGTAGCCAAGAACTAGTCGTCCAAGCGCACTGGCTCCATTCATCAGTCCCAGAATCAATGCCCCTCTATCCTCTGACAAGCCATTTTGGACTGCGTATAGTGTGATGAAAAAGAAAGGAACGAAAAATCCAAATGAGCTAAACACACCAGCTGCAGCCATTCCCAGAAACTTTATGTCCGATAGAAACTGTAATAATGTTTCACTAGTGTTTTCTTTCTTGTGGTTTCGTTCTTTGAGAAACATTGCGCAAACAAATGTGATTGATCCTCCAATAATTCCCAAGTAACGAAGTGAATTTTCCCACCCGTAAAGATCCAGCATCTTGCCGATTACAGGGCCGTAAATCAATCCGCCTATTCCGCTGCCTATATAAGCACTTTATACCTGTAGCAGCGAAACCCGCTGCAAATCCTAGTCTTCTTTGAAACCAGTGAGCAAGAACAGTAATTGCTGGATAATATGAAAGAGCAGCGCCAAATCCAAATACTATTCCTTGCGACATCAATAATTGAACATATGAGACGCTATATGATGCGAAATATAATGATGCAAACATGATTATTGAACCTGCAGCAGAAACTACTCGAAATCCGTACCGTTCCGCCAGTTGTCCCGCGATAACGCCAAAGAAGGTAATTCCACAAGCAGCAGAGGCTCCTATTAACGAAATTCCTATGGTAGATACATATTGAAATAATGGCACTGATTTGTAGTATTGTTGAAAAATACCAAATGAAGAGACCACGCCAAATGTAGTGGTATGAATGATGAATGACAGTATCATTTGGAGATTGCCATAACCACCCTCAGGGATATCCACTACCGGAATTAAATCTGTGTCAACTGTCTCTGCTATCACCGCCATTGTTAGATGTCAAAAGATTAAGGAAAGATTTCGTGGAGAATACAGGAAACAATGCTTCCAACCATACAAACATGCATGATTTAGGGTATATCTACCATTCGGTAGATGTTATTGAAAAATTCAAATTTAGGGGGAAACTCTAGGTTAGTCCAATTATGGTATACCGCGAAGCGAGCTCGGTTTTGCTTTATGGTTAATTCAGACTTGGTAAATATATATATTCTCACAATGGGAAGAATGAATATTCATATAATGGTTGATTATTCAGGTTTATCTCGAAAATTAGTTGAAGCAATCACAAAGACAGCCAGTTCGCTATCAAATCCAACTGTTCGCATTGGGTTAGAAAACCCAGTATAGACCGCTCGCTGTATTATTGAACAACGCGTCAATCAAGCGAGAATCCCAGTTTGTTTCTTTTGACGGTCAATTGCCATCTGATTTATAGACCCACCATAATAATTGATCGTGCTCAACTCCTTTGGATCAGATACAACATATTTTATTTATCTCTAATACCAGTACTACTTTTATCATTAATCTCCAAGCTTGGCTTGAATATAGCTGGCCATACACTGTACACTGACAAGTTTGGATGATCAATCCGACCAGCGTGGGTCATCTTTGCAGAAAACGGCATATATCCCGACATTTGATAATCTATTGGCATTGCTACCGGCAGACTTTTAAACATTAGGATCGCTCCTTGTTTTGACATCATGTATGCGCTTGTGCAGTGCCTTGGATCTCCCATATTTGCTGTTATTTTAAAATTCCCTTCTTGTGCTATACCATCCTGTGGCAGTGTGTCCAAGTACGTTTGAATGCATTGGCCCAAATGAAAGATGGAATATGATGCGGGTATATGCTCCAACAGTTTGTCAACAGAAGCATTTTGGTTTGCAAGCACGACATCATCTTCTATAACTAATGTATTTTTCTTGTTGTCCTTTAGTATATTGTAATAAATCCAAAAGCTTTTGATATTGAGGGAAACCTCACCCGGCCGTAAATCATGAAAATAAGAATTACGGAAAGGGTTGTTGTTCCTTGTTTCTCTATTTTGAAGTATTAGTTTAGTCCATTCAGGGGTTAAATCTTCCTTGTCAAACCCAACTACAGCTTGTATTTCCATCCCAAGATCCTGCGACAAGTTTTTAATATTATCCAGTCTCTCAGCAGCTCTAGAATAGTGGTTAACATACACCGCATCTACACTATTCATTTTTCGAGTTGCTGCGGAAGGGGATTTAATTGTTTGCGCAATATTTTGGGATGAAGAAACCAAATCCAAAGTAGCCCTAGTGGACAGTTTTCGTTCGCCAATATGCTGGCACAGTTTGCATGGGAAATTTCGCAAAGAATTATCAAGCATACCTGCAATTTCCTGGGTAAGATTGTGTTTCCAAGCAAATGCCCCATTGAAAAAACTCTGATTGAATTTGCTGACAAACTCTACTACCTGTTTTGCATCGAGCGAATTCATTTTCTTGAATGTACCAAGTGGTGCATAGTCGTGGAATTTGCCCATCCAACTCTTTTCAGTCCAGCTATAAATCACAGGCGTTGAAAAAGACAAGGATTTCCAAAATTTTGGGACTATAAATCCATCTTGATCGAAAGGATCGACAATCAAGGACGCCTTTGCATGCTTTAAAACACAATCAATATCACTTGTATTACACGACACTGTGTAATTGTAGCCACATTGATTGTCTGCCACTACAATCGGAACTGTTTTTTGAATTTCTATATAAGATAGTAAATACCATTCAAAAATAAAGATACATGCATTTTTTGTGTGTTGTTTGAACAGAGCACTGGATTCAAGAAAACTGCAATGTAATTTTGTTTTTCTTTGAAATCAACCGTTCGACAAAGCGTTTTGTTGGTTTCCAATGTTTTGTGAACTTCAAAAAGTGCTGGCGCAGGGTATGTCTCTCTGTGGTCTTTGAGTGGGATTTTTTCCATGGCTGCATACATGTCTGTTCCAAACCATGTGTAATCCCTCATATCCATTTCAGAGTTTGTTTGATATACAGTCTTTGTAAAGTAAAGTGCTGCATTGGTTGCCAGGATTCCTACAGTTACTGAAAAAATACCTTTTGTCTTGTCTGTGATCAACCCATCTGCTTCGGCAGCAATCTCATCGTAACTGTCCGAAAAATAGAACTGGCAGTAAGCGGAACACTGTCCAGGTTGAATAAAGCTGAATTCTGTTTCCAGTGATTTGTCAATTGCGATACTGATTTTGCTCATATTTCTTTCCAGTGTGCGTCTGATCATCAGCGGCCCATCTTGATTTATATATTCCGTATCCAATGCAGGAAAGTGTTTGCTTGGAACCACTTGGATTGTTGGTGTGGGGATAGAGTAGCTTTGCACCTCTTGAATACTGTCAGAATTGGCATTCGTCCAGTCCAAGATGTAAAAAATGTACAAGAGGGATAACGCCGTCATCCCAACCCTTAATATCCGTCTCCTATTGCCTATCAATTCCATGCCAGATAGAAAAAAAGCAAATATCCAGAGTCAAACAAGTACCAAGACGCCCCAGAAATATGCACCAGGAAGGAGCAAGCCGAGCCCGATTCAAAATGAAACAAAATTTCAGTTTCACAATGGAAATGATTTCGTGCCTATTCCATCAGCTGAGACTGCTTTCGCAATACTGGAATCCAGCGAACCTGTATTTCATAGAGCACCCAGCAAAACAGTGTGATTGCAAAGTTGGTATGTAGCATTAGCGTTTGAGATTAGTCAGGCAATGATTTGCGCTGTGCTCTATGACAGCTCGCTCTGGAATTCGCCGCAGCAATAGAGTCAAAGTCGATAATCATCGACTCTCTGAACAAAGTCCTGCAAAGAACTATCTCTAGAGACAAATAGATATTCTACCCATGCTCTTTTGGCTCTCAATAATTATCGCACTTTTTCTAAAAAAAAATACAAATCGCCAATGTCGTGGCAACCAAACCAAACAGAATTACAGACTCTCATCCAGCTGCTCCAATCTGCAACTTCTGGGAATTCATCAACGCAACAGCAGTTGCTCAAAGTATTATTTTTTTGACAAAGCAACTGGAGCAATATCAACAAATTCCAGAATACAACAACTACCTTTCGTTTATCCTTTCAAATAAGGAAATTCCAGAAACGATTAGGTTTCTCGCAGGGATTAATTTGAAAAACTCATTGAAATCAACCTGGCTACGATTGGACTCTGCCATTCTTGATTACGCAAAGGTAATTGTGAGTAACCCTAGGTTTCTATTGTTAATTATAGGCATTCTTCTATCTAACCTAGGCGGCAATTGTCAACGCTCTTTCTGACCAATCGAGACAAATTCAGAATATCGCAGGGAGCATTATTTCAACGGTGCTATGCATTGAAATTGAGCGCTGGCCTGAAATTATTCCTTTGCTTTTAGAGTTGCTGAAAAATCCGCAAACAATCCATGGAAGTTTTAGTAAATCATTATTAATTATAGGTAAATCGTGTGTAACATTAGATGCACTGGAAAAAATTTGTGAGGATGCAGCAGATAAAATCGAAAATCGAGGGGTTGCCTTGGTCCATGCAATTCTCTCTGGTAACTTTCGCTGACACCAGGAATCATGCCTCAGATTGAAAACCCAAACGGTCGCGTAAGATCTTCTGCTTTGAAATGTTTCAACCAATTCCTCATTATCCGCTCAAACGCTGTTTGGGATAATATCCAAATGTTCATGGATATGTTGTGCAAATTAACCAACGATCCAGAGCCAGAGGTGAAAAAGCATGTATGCCATGCATTCAACAATATTGTTGAAATCGAGCCTAATATGTTGGTTCCTGTCATTGATGGTTTGCTTTATGCTAATTGCAGGTATCATTTCATTTGTGCTGTTTGCAAGCCAGGACGAAGATCAAGACTTGGCAATAGAAGCCGCCGACTTTTGGTTGGTGCTATCTGAACAAAAAGTTTTGCATGTCCATATCCAACCCTATCTTCCTAAAATTTTGCCAGTGTTGTTGAAAGGGATGGTATATTCTGAAGATGAACTGGAAATGCTGGAAATGAAACAGATTGTGATTATAGTTAATGCTAGGATGCGCGGGTTGCCGATAGAGAAGAAGATATTAAACCAAGATTCCACAAACAAAAGAATCATGAATTAGAAGGAGATCACCAGCCAGATGAAGACGACGAGGATGATGAAAGTGATTTCGACGACGATTTTGGAGAGGATTGGAATCTTCGTAAATGTTCTGCTGCTGCACTGGACGTCCTGTCGACTGTGTTTAACGATGACCTCTTGCCAGATTTATTGCCTGGAATTAACCAAATGCTGCATGCGCAGGAATGGGAAACTATGGAAGCAGGTATTCTTGCTCTCGGAGCTATTGCTCAAGGTTGTGAACGTGGAATGGAGCAGCATTTGCCGGTATTAATACCGCATTTGGTGACCTTTATCAATCATGAAAAGCCGCTGGTTAGATCGATTGCTTGCTGGACTCTGGGAAGATATTCGGGTTGGATGGCCAATCCTAATTTGCCGTTTGAAAATAATACCAGTGTCCAAGAACATCACCACAAGTACATGCTCCCAGTATTGCAAGGATTCTTGCAAATGTGTCTCGACAACAACAAGGATGTTCAAAAAGCTGGCTGTAGCGCGTTGGCCACTTTGGAAGAAGAAGCGAGAGAATCTTTGGCGCCTTATCTCAATCCAATTATTGATACCATCGTTAAATGCTTCCAGATGTACCAGAAAAAAAACTTGTTGGTGTTGTACGATGCTTTTGGCATTTTGGCTGAATTTGTTGGCGAAGAGCTGGTCCCGTATATTGATCGATTCATGCCGCTGCTGATTGCAAAGTGGCAGCATCTGGCCGATGACAACTATGATATCTTTCCACTATTTGAATGCTTGTCTTCAATTGCACACGCCCTTGGTCCAGCATTCCTACCCTACACTGGTCCAGTATGGGAACGGTGTCTCAATATGATTAAACATAACCTCATTGCTATCCAGGTACCTTTTCCGTAACGTAGAACTACAAACAGAACCCACAATTGGAAATTCCAGACAAGGACTTTATTATTGTGTCGCTGGATTTGATTTCTGGCATAGTTCAGGGATTGGGGCCAGAATCAGAACAATTTGTTGTTGGCGGCCAAGAACCCACCTTGCTTCCGATACTCAAAGTAACTGGTAGAGACGAAACGCCAGATGTCAGATCCAGCACTTTTGCACTTGTTGGGGATTTGTGCTCTGCATGTTTCCCAGCTCTGGTTCCCCATTTACCAGAGATTTTTGATATGATTGGACATTCCTTGTATTTGCCTGTTGACGGAACTGTTTTATCTGCAATGAACAACGCAGCATGGTCCGCTGGCGAAATTTCAATTAAATATGGACACAATATGGAAGTGTTTGTCAACCCATTACTAGCTAAACTTATTCCTTTTGTTTTAGCCGCCAACACTCATAGATCTCTTACTGAAAACGCTGCCATCACTATAGGTAGATTAGGGTACAGTTGTCCGCAACTAATCGCCCCTCATTTACCCAACTTTATTGCTCGATGGTAGCTACTACTAATATAGGTGTGCGCAGCTATCGCTTGTACATGACAACCAGGAAAAGGCAAGTGCGTTTATGGGGATCTGCCAAGTTATTCAGCAAAATCCAAATGCACTTTTACCGCATTTCCAGTCATATACCGACAGTGTCCTAAAATGGACTAATATCAAAAGCCATCCACAATTGCATGCCACTTTCCTTCAGGTACCTTTAACTAACATAGATGTTTGTCATGTTTAGAGATGCAATGGGCGATCAATGGAGCGTCATGGTTGCCAGTTTCCCTGAAAATATGCAAAGAGGATTAAAAGAAGTTTATGGACTATAAATAAATGTGTTTGAAGTAATCCAGCTAAACTGAAATTAGCCCATCCATTTATTTTTTGGACCTAAATCATATTTGAGGTAGAGCTGGTAGCATCTTTCCTTCCCAAAAACAACAAATCTTTAAGATGGATAAACACAATCACCATGATGGAAGCGTGTAAATTGGCGACACAGGCAGAGAGGAGAAAAGTAGAATCAACTGGGTAGCAAACAATGTTGTAAGTATAAAGCGCGATGCCGATCCAATCACAAAGCACAAGCGTAAGACACATCAAGATCGATTTGCGCAATTGCCTTGTAATCGAAATCTTGCTGGTTACTTTTTTGAAATTGTAGACCACATATGTCAAGTAAAACGTTTGAATGTCTACATCAGGAAAATTTACTGTCATAGCCGACGGTCACCAAAGAGAAAGCGAGCAATCCGTATTGCACGTACTAGGATTAATCTCGATTACCAGTGTTACTGGTGCGGGAACATTGTCGGAATACACGATTTGCAAAACCAGTCCAATGGAGCATACAATGAAAATAAATACCAGGGCAATCTGTGCAAACTGGATTCGCTTATCCGTGATTTTTTCATTGACCACTTTAAACAGACCCAATATCTAATTTAGCAAAAGTTACTTCCAAGTTGAGACTGTTGATGGTGTAAAATATCACTGACGAAAACAAAGCACCGATATGGAACCACAGGATATTGCGGATAAAAAAGTAGTATACCAAGTAGACCAGCATATGTGGGATAGTTAGCAGCTGAAAAATT
Source organism: Terramyces sp. JEL0728 (assembly GCA_027603945.1). Lineage (NCBI taxonomy): Eukaryota > Fungi > Chytridiomycota > Chytridiomycetes > Rhizophydiales > Terramycetaceae > Terramyces > Terramyces sp. JEL0728. The sequence goes on along the minus strand of JADIIU010000026.1, from coordinate 127,383 downwards.
AGCAGTTTTGTTTTCAGTTTGTTGCTTGCACCAACATCGTTCTTTACAATTTTGTAGATTACAAACGCGTTTACCAATAAAGTGCCGACTGTTGCTATAATTGATAGTTCGCCAGTGACTGAAGATAGGTTTAGCACCGTCGCCATTTATAAGAATTTTGAAAGGATTTAAATGCTGATGTCATTCTGAGATATCCTTGAATTCTTGTCACTCTTTACATTTCGCACAATTCAGTCTAAATATTGTGCTGAGGGCGAATCATTCCTGTGTTATCGTCAACTCTGGGGTTGGGGACTACTTTGTGATTCTTAAACTCAAACTCAGGTTCACAAAGGACAGAAAGTTCAACTGCAGTTAAACCCAAACGCACCAGCTCAAACCCAGTTATTTATTACTAGAAATCATACACTCTTCCGTTCTTTTCCCAATCGCCATATCTGGTAGGTTCTGCACCTTTTGGCCCATTAACTTCACCAGTAACAGGATTTTCATTGCCTTCAAACAACGGTTTTTGTTCGTAATGGTCCGGATGTTTCTGGTTACTTTCCATTTCAATGCGTTTCTGGTTATTCTTTAGTAAATCCAAAAATTCCTGCTGTTCGTGCATGTCCCCGAGGGGAATTGGCCCTTCTTTTGGTTGGTATAGTGATATTGGTCTGGAATGGAACAGTCTTGCCCTGCGAATGAATTTGGTCAGCATTTAAAAGTGATTTCAAAAATTCTCAAAGCCACAAAATAGTAGAGTTGCTCTTAATTTGCAAATAATTTACATGAATCTGGCACTTTTAAAGAAAATCTATTATGCAATATTTTTAGTGTCAATTGTATGTTTTGGCCACGGCACTTGGTGCACTTCATGGTCTTCTGGATACGGCTGATGGAAAAACAGCAGCTTGTCGAAAATGCTAAACAGCAGGATAAACACCACGTCGATAACGACTGTCAGGGCGGCAAAGTAAGTGCCAAAGTAAAAGCTCTGAATCTGCGGGAACGTAATCATTTCCTGCTGCTTGATTTGGAAAATGCAGTAAAGGGAAATAGTCTGGCACACCAAATGCCCAATCACATTGATGTTGATCAAGAACTTGAACAGCCGCCTGACTATTCTGATTTTGTTGTTTGATAAATCAAGTTTTCTAAAGATCCACGAGTAGCCAGACCATACTTTGATATTGTCCAACAACACAATGAGGAACATTACACCAAAGAAACAAGCCAAGCCCTGTAGTACTTGGACAAACCTCCACATCTTGCTGTCACAAAAGAAATTGGTATCAATAAGTGGTCCGGCCGTCATTGAAGTAGCGAAACTAACTGATTTGCAATATTCAAAGTACGAATACGTGTGCCAGTCAGTTCCATATTCGTAAATGATTTCAGTACTGTCCAAATCAACAAACCTGTAGGAAAACCAAAAAGCACCAAACGTATAATCAAATGCGGCTCCTTGAGATGCGATATTTCTTTGGCCGTTTGTGTGGTAGATATCTTGGAGGAATACAAGGCAAATAGAGACTATTAACGGTATAGAAAGCAACAGAGAGTAAAAAAATAGTCTTGGATAGTGGATAGAAACCTGGGTTGCTGGGTGGTCTCTGATCTTTCGACTGCGGAAAATCGATTTCCAATTTACATTTGGGTTGTGCAACTTCATGTTTGTCCGGGCCTTCATGCTTGTTTTTATTTTGTAAACTACGGCAAGCGCACCGTTTCCTTACCTTTTTCAGTTGTGGTTTCATGTGGACAAGGCCGACTGCTTATTACACCGCTTTTGCTATACAGCAGGAATGAGTAAGAAATGAACTAGTTTATAACAAATGCGGCGTTAGTACTCTCCTGGAATGTGGGATTTATCTCTCGATTCTCCTCATCCCATTTGTGGTGAAACACTCTGAAAAATATAAATCTGTTGTAGATAAAAAAAGCCGCAGCTTACTTTATTTGGATGCCAAGGATCTTAAAAACTCCGCAGTAGTGAATTTTCTTTGGATATCCAGCGGTTTGCCCATTGACTTTATTACAGCTTCCGTTTCTTCTCTGTCCAGCTCGCTACACATATTTTCAAGCACCAATATCCGCAGCTCAGGTGGTATTGATAGTAACTGAACAGTGTGTCTTGCAAGTGCAAGTTCCTGGCACTGCCTTTTCTTTAATTTCTGCTTTGCAACTGCTTCATCAATCAATTCCAGTTTATCTGTCAAGACATCATCCATAGCCCAAGTGCCGTATCTGTTACAAGTATGAATATCAGCTCCCTTGGATATCAAGTACAGTGCCAGATCATAGTTTTCTCTGATGATTGCAAAGTGCAAAATAGAATACCCGTCAGTGTTGGTAGCGTCTATATCTCCACCTTTTCCAAGAATCAAATCGGTTAGTGCTGGCTTTTTTGATAATACTGCTATTGCTAACGGTGACAATCCCATACATTGGAAATTAACATTACTCCCTTGATCAATCAGATATTCAATAATTTCAATGTTATTTTGCGTGGTTATTGCAAGCGCTAGAGGCGAAAATCCTGATTTCGAGACTACATCTAGCTTTGCTCCTCTCTCTACCAGTAACTTGCAGCAAGCCAAATGGCCTCTGCTGCAAGCGAAATGCAGCAATGTATCCCCAGTAGGCGATGGTTTGTTTACGATACTTTGATTAAAGTAGTAGTATAATCCCGATAATCCGGCCAGAACAATGAGATTCGCTACCAGTGAGATTGAAAGCACGAATGCCGAGTAAGTCAAAACCACAGCAAAAATATCCAGATTTCGCCTGTATTTCTTTTTGGAACGAGACGAAATCAATCTTGCGAGTGTTGCGGCATCTCCATTTTTACAAGCTTCAAATAATTCCATTGGTGTGCAGAAAATTTTAATCTATTTAAGCTGGGAAGGGCTGAAGGTGCCACGTAGTCTTTCACCAGCCCCAGCAATAGACAAACAGGTAAATGTCCACTTTATTCACCAGTCAATCTGCATCCGATGGAATTGGATCCATCAGAGAGTGCTGTGCGCAAGTCAGTATTAGCCGTCGCAATCACAGCAGCTTGGATAACATTACGCCGAATAATTTGCAACCAAATTTTAAAAAAATCCTGTATTACAGTAGATAAAATCTTGTGCTTGGCGTTTTTTCCTTTTTTTTTGTCTTGTTGGATGGTCAAAAGTTCAATACCCAGAGAAACCGCAAGGAAAATCAAGGAAAAGCAACTCAAAACACTCCAGCAGTATAATCAAGAGCCAATAGTTACTGGATTCGAGTCGCTGGTAGAGTCTTTGAAAAAACAAATTGTCCAGGAATCCCATATTATCGCAGATTTGCAGCGAAAATATTCAAACAATACTACCTTTTTTATTGCGTATATAACTAGCTGGATGGGAACCCATTCAGCCTTTCTATTGATTTTTCCATGTTTATTTTGGTTCCAGAATGAAAACCCTGCAACTAGTGTGTACAGAATATATTCCCTGGGATTATTAACTTGCTTGGGCTGGAGTACTTGGATATGCGGTGCAGTAAAAGTAATTTATATCTGATTCTAGGATTTCTTTATGCTGCCTCGTCCAAATTTTCCAGTTGAGCAAATGGACAATTCATCCTCTGCAGCAAATGAATATGGCATGCCTTCAACTCATGTCACAAACGCAAGCTCATTTGCATTATTCACATTACTATTTTATCTGCAGCATAGCGGAATCTCTATATATTCACCATTTATAGTCACGCTTTCATTCGTCTACGTACTGTCAGTAGCCTTTGGTAGAATAATATTTGGAATGCATTCTTTTATAGATGTCGGATGTGGATTTATACTGGGATCTTTTATCTCCATACTGTATTTTTTGATTATTGGCTTATTTGAAGAGATCGTCACCACTTCCAAGCTAGGTATTGTCTGGCTAACGCAGCTCCTATTATTATTGTATTGACATGCATATTAGCACTCATTGCGCATCCGCAACCCCTAGATCCGTGTCCTTGTTATCAAGACTCTGTATCTGCGATGGCTGCTTGGGCAGGCGGTGCAGTAGGAGTCTGGCACAGATGTTTAACTTTTTCCATACTAAATCACACAAAAATAGACATATTTTCTTGGCCAACCCGACTGTTATTTGGGACTCTGGTATTATTTGGGTACAGATACTGCATGAAAGCCCTCTTATTAAAAATAATACCATTAATAACTTATTCGCTTCCTATTGGGTAGAAAGTAGCTAATGTAGGTATGAATACAGAGTGTTGCCGATCGGTCACCCATATTACAATATCCAAGACCCAATAGGTAGATATTCTGCTGAAATGATTACCAAATTCTTTGTATACTTTGGATTGGGACTCTTGGCAGTAGATTTAATTCCAGAACTCTACGATTATATAGGATTGTAATATATATTCTGTAAAGAATAATTTACATTTTTATTCAGCATAATTAAACAATTATTATTCTCTAAAGAATTTCAGTACTGTGGGAGATCGGGATATTTTCGGTGGTAAGGAAATCAAAGTCTATGTTAGAGCAGTATTACATCAATATACACTTGCAATTGCAATATTCGTGCTTGGGCAACTGCTTCGCTGACAAACATCATTTGAGCTGGTAATTCTGGCAAAATTCTTTGGCTGACTGCGTTGTCTGAGGTTTTTATACCAGCTGCATCTGGAAAATGGCCAATTAATTGTAAATGTAAGTCAAAAAAGTCGTCAAAGGTGTGGTATACGATTGTTGGATCACCTTGAGAGATATACGTGATTTGTATTTTGTAAGTGTACTGATGGGCTCCATTGGTTTTTAGCACCTCCAAAACAGTTGCTTTTTTAACCGGTCTGTTGACGGTTGTAGGGTTCTTTTTGTTCCTATAATTAAAGCTGAATACCTGTCGACAGCAATATTCGAGCTTGCCCGAGAATGTACCAGTGATGGCGGAAGAATATCACTTTTCTTCATTTCAGGCTTCTTTATGCTATCCGCTTCAATCTGCATTGCTTTGATTTCTGCAGTGACGTGGGATAGAATTGGAGCGGCGTGTGTTGCATCTGGTGGAGTGTTTTGAATATGTTTTGGCACTAGGATCTTTTTAGGTTCTCCGCTTTCGCCATAACTTGTTGCTGGCCTTGTTCCTGGTGCCGATTCTGTGCTTCTGAACTCTTGAGAATTGCTAAATGGTTTTAGTTTTGCTGCAGTCAAAGGCTTTGGCGCTACTGTTGGACCAATGGCGCTCTGCGGACGCGCTCCCTCGTTGCGCAATTCGACCAATTCTTGTACTGAGCCTCTTTTTGAATATAAACCTCCTGGACTGTGCGAAAGGTCTGCCAGCGACTTTTGTTTTTCTGTGGTTGTGCTTTCGCGGACTTCTTTTTCACAAGTAGAATTTAAATCAGTTTGGGACAGAGCTTTAATATTTGCCTGATTGATTCTGTTCTTTTGTGCTTTATACTCATTAAGGGTGGATTCGATGGTTTTCATCCAAGTTTCCCGAGAATTGTAAGAGTCGAAAATTAAAATAATTTTCGAATGTCCCTGATGATGAACTTCTATATAAAAGTTTTCCGCTCAATTAATTGATCATTACCATCTTCTGCAGCGTCTATTAGGTTGACTGACAAGACATCAAATGCAACCATGTTGAGTAATTTGTATTTATCCCCATCAGGCTTTGCAATTACAAGCATGTCATTGAAGAGATAGACTTCTCTCTTTTTACGATCTCCGTTGGCGTTATAGGCATCTATTGATCTGGACTTTACCAAACTTCTTGACGGAGCAACCAAACTGACTTTCTGGCGTTAAAAACATTTACGGTCAAGAATTTTGTTTGCAATTCAATCATTTTATGTACATTTTCAGTATGCCTCGCTCCTTCGTTGATGGTTGTAACCACTGTTTCGATTTTTAATAATGCTTTGTTGAGGTTTTCCATATCTGGATGTGATGGATCAGTTGCACGGATGAGCTCCCGCACCAGCAATGGGTACTTGCACACTCTTTGAATTGGCTTTAGTCTGGAGTTAGCTCTATTTACAAAAAGTTGGCCAGATCCAAATTCCTAGAGTCAGGGTGTTGATGCGCTCCCTATTCTTAGATAAGTAAATACATCCAAGAATTTAGCCACTGTCTTGTTTTGCCTTACTGTCTGCAACTTCATTAACGCGTAAGGGTGATTGCCGCAATACATGGTATACATTTTGAGGTAGTCGCTCTGATGTTTAACAAAATGTACCACTCGGATAAATATTTCTCCAACCAGGTTGATTACAGGATTGTCTGCCTGCCTTTTTTCCAGAGATCGGAACAGTTCCTTTTATTAAAGAGTCAATACTTGATTTACGGGTAAAACTTGCTCAATGTTTGAAAATATTATTGACATGTCCTTTGGACGTATTAATTTTGATTTTTGCAGCGGTCTAATATACAACTAGTGTCATTTGTGTTTACCTCGCAAAGAGTCTCCAAATCTTGGATATAATCTGCTTCTGTAGTGATGATTTCAAATATTACTTCTTGTCTCTTAATTTCGTTTTTAGTCATGCCCAGTTTTGCAACCTCGTCTGGCCCGCCCATAAAATCTACCCAAAGAATTCTCTGGCCAGGCCCTCTAGGCAAATTCCCAAGTTTAGGCGTCGTTGCTAATTTCGCGGATGCAGGAGGTGTCAAAGTTCCAGAGCTTTTTGATCTTGTATCCTGTTTCTGAGGAGGTTTTTCGACTGCCAGTTTTTCTGATATTTTATCTGCAAGTTTGCCATTCTCGCTGCTCATTCTAATGTATTTGTTGTACCAATTTCTAACCTGCGAGCCCGAACTAGCATCTTGCGGAGCTTCAGCAGTTGCAGAAGTTGGGGAGAGATCCATTGCGTTTTTATTGCGAATTTCCTCTTCTATTGTTTCTTCTTCAGACAATAGCTTGATTACTGATTCGGGGAACCATCCTTTCGTTCCATTGCTTATTCCATACATCCTCCCATTCTTTGTTTTGTCAGGATATATTCCAATCACATCCATTTCTTCTAAACTCAACTCTCCTGGATCTTTTGCCGCGTAATCGCAAATGACGGTACCATATACCAATTTCTCGCTGTCTGGAAGCACGATATTAACTTGATGTTCTCCTATTTTCCTTGGAGCTTCAGGATTCTCTAACGATTCATAGAGCGTTGAATTGATTTTTGCTAAATCTGCTATCGAATTACCCAGCGAATAATCCATTCTGCTCAAATAGAATTTGTAAAGCTAAATCTTCAGTCTGACGTTCTTTTAGGATTACGTCACAATACAACTGGCCTCGCGACTCCAAGTTCTTAAACTAAAAAATGGACCCTCAAGATGAATTGAACCAAGATTTAGCAAGCCAGGACAAAGAGCTGGTTCAAGAATGTACCTCTATGTTAATTTCAGCCTCAGACCACGTACGAACAGAAGCGATAACGGACGATTTTATCACAGATAGAGCGACAATAGCACACACAGTAATAACAATATAATGTAGAACGAAGCAGAAGACACAAGCGCAAATTTGGAACCTCAAAATGTCCAGGAGCAGCCAACAGCAGAAATTCCTATAGAAGACCTTCCTCCGCTTCCAAAAGCCGAGAGCCAAAAGATTAATGAACGAGCGACTATCGAACAGAATGTACAACAAACCCAGCCGGAAGAAATTTTGGAACCTGAAGCTGCAATATCATCCGAAACGGGGAAAGACTCAAAACCCTCAGTTACATTTGACCTTCCAACAGAAGAAAAACAGAACGAGTATATGGAGGATGACGAGGATGAGATAATGCCTGCAGATCATGTAACAATTATTAACATTCAGCCGCTACTGCAACGTGTACAACAAGCTATATACAATCAATTGAGTAAATATGAACAAAAGCTCATCTTGGATGTGCGCGAAAAGGAGGAGCAAAAGACCAAGGAAATCAAGAAAAGAGAAGATGCTGGTGTCGAATTGTACACCCTCCAGCAGCAACTAGCTCGATTACAAGCAATATACGAAGGAGCAGAAGAAAACTTTGGGATTATTAAAGGATTGAGAGTGGATGCCGAGCGACTGCTGAAGCACACAAAGTCAGACTATCAAAAAGAGCAAGAAAAGCTAAAGCAGCACACAAGGAATAGTAAAAGTATTTAATACTAGTGGAGCAGCATCAAAACGAGCTGGAAAAAATATCACGGACCCTCAAGCAAGTAGATTTGTTTGGGGAAGAACTTCGATCAAAAATCCTGGTTGCAAAAAGAACTACATTAAAGGCAGAAAAAGATATTATTAAGCAGGAAATTGAAAAAAAGAGACAAGACTTTTACATTGACCATCTCACAGAGCAATTGAAAAAACTTCAAGAAAAGAGAATGACTTACGACTCGCAGATATTAGTCCAGCAAAAGGAAACACAATCTGCTGTTCAGACTCTACACGAAGCTGCGGTCGAAATGCAGGTATGTTTTGCTTATGTAGGCAATTCAATACGAAAAACGACAACTTTTGAATCAGTGGAAGAGCAGTTTGATTGGGCTGAAGAAACGTGAGGAAATGTTGCAGGAAATTGAGGCAGCAATATCGTATTTGCAAACTAACATATAGGAAAAATGAAACTGCTCTTAATATTATGAACACTGAAATATATGGTTTTAAAAGAACGCTGAGAAACTGCCAGGATGAAGGAGAAAATCTCCAGAATTTACTAACAAATTTAGAAGGAGAGACGGATTACATTAAACGCCAAATTTCCTTGGTGAAAGAGCAGCGCGAAAAAGTATCAGACTCATATTCAGTGTATATGAAGAGTTTGAATCAAATAGAGCAAGAGTTGCAGGGTTGTCAACAAGAGCGGGTCGCTGTGCAAATGGAAGTTAACCAAGTGCAAAAGCTAACTGCTTTAAATGCAACAAAGACACAAAAGGTGGATAAGGAAATTGCAGAAAAATTAAAATTACAATTAAGTTTCCAAAAAGGCGCTCAAGGATCCCTCAAAGATGGCGCAAAACTGCGACAAATCATCCATGAAAAAGAGACTGCTGCAGCAAACTTCCACAACGAGTTGAGTTTGGTCAATCTGGAAGCTTTGAACGCCGAAGCTAGGATAAAGACAATCAAAGACCGGCTGAAAGAGGTGGACGTTGATATGGCTGAAAAGAACCAGCTTGTTGGGAAATACGAACAAGAAATTAGGCAAAATAACGATTTGCTCAGCAAAAAAGCTTCTGAAATGGATAGTTTGAACAAGAAATATGATCAGATGACCAGCGGAAATCAAGATGCACACATGGGTCCGCTAGAAGCTACAATCTACAACATAACAAAGGCAATTCAACAAAAGGAGAGTGGCATCTTGGAATTACAGCAGTACTGGTTGAAAGCACAAAATGAAATGGTCACAATCGGGAAGGACAGTTTAGATATTGCAGACGACATCCAAAATCTGAGAATGCGGTTGACGGTACTGAATAGAAAAAAAATGGTTGTAAACAGTAATACCACATTAATGTAGATGCTTTTGACACAGAAGAAAAACAAATCAAGGAAAACAACCGAAATATCAAGCAGCTGCAGATTGACATGGTCAAAGTAAACGCACTACTATCAAAACAGTCAAGTGTTTACGAAAGGATTGAAGAATCAAATTTAGAAATCGAACAAAAATTCAGAGGAAAGCTTAAAGACGCTGAATTGGAATCAATTCACCTTGAAGCCCAACTTGAAAAGATTAAACAAGAAAAAGAAGAAGCTCTTGTGGGATTGATCGAAGCAGAGTAATTCATCTTAACCAAAGGCGCCAAATGATGCTTTGGGAAAAGAAAATCCAGCTTGCAAAAGAAACACAGTCAGCGCTGGATCCAAACGTTGGAGCCACTGAAATTAGAGAAATGACTCTGGAAATCCACAGGATGACTTTGCGCTATGCCAGTATGTTGAAGCTACAAGAAAAAATGATTGCAGAAATGGAAAAAAGTGTTTATCGAAGGGAAAGCATTTCTTCCAAGTAATTGAGATTAATTTTAGAGGTACTTCTAAACCAAAGGGAAGCAGCCAAATCACTCTGCAAAAAGCAATCATTGACTTGCAAAAGAAAGTTCAGCAGGCTGTAAAGGATATCATGGAATGCGAACAAGGTGAACAAAGGTTAATTCTAGACAAAGTAGATTTGCAACAATCACATGAAATTCTTCGAGAGCAAATCGAGGAATCGATTTCATCGTACAGTTCTCTGGAAAGAAAACGCAGTGATTTAGATGTTGAATACGATAAATTAATTGCTAAAAAGCTGATGACTGTAAACTCGACATTTGTCTTTCAAAAAGCACACCGCAGATATCAAGATTTAAAAGGTGGAAAATATGTGTTTGTTCAACCAGACCTGGAAAGTAGAATCGCGGATACCGGTAGATATCAATCCCGCTGTTTGAAGGTTCAACAGCTGTTGAGAGATTTACAAGTTGAAGCGCAATATAAGGTCAAGAATATGGCAGATCAAATGGGCTGGTTTATTGAGTCAACGGTGGGAGAATTGATGGCACTATAAGTTAATATTTTGAAGCAAATAAAGTTGGTAAAGCAAATATCAGGGAATTTTCTCATGAGTTTATTAATTTAGGGAGAGAAGCCTTTTGGCGCTGAAGTTGCCGGCTGGATATATATGGCAACTAATTCATCTAGTGGTAAGCTATTGCACAGAAAGTCTCTATAGTCTTCAACTTGAAATGCGGTTGTGACAACAACACAAAATTCATCTCTGCAAACAAATTGCGGATCATCAGTCAGTTTTCTATAATTCTCTTCCAGTTTCATTTTCCTGCCGGATTCAGATAGAATATCCAAACTGGGAAATATGTCTGGATGGTTGAATTTAGTGACAAAATTTGTAGCTGAATCTCCCATATGGAATACAAAAGTCTTTCCATGCTTCATTGCATTGAGCAGGATTTCTTTCATTTCTTGTAAGCACTGGGGGATTGTTTTTGATTTTTTAACGAATGCTTCAATCATGTACTTTTTCGCATCTAAAAACAGCCCGCTGTAATCTGCAGAATATTCAAAGAACATGTCTACTCTATGTGTCGGATCAATTATCAGAGGAGTATAAGCTCTTCTTGGATGTGTAATTATTGGCTCGATTGTATCAACAAGAGCCCTAATATCAATCCTGGTTAGTTCTGGATAGACTGGAAATGGGTTTGGTTCGTCAGTAATCGGCGCGACGATTCTTTGGACTGTCGCTCTTCTATGATTCAGTATTTCTTCACTTTGGAATATAGTGTTGTCTATGATACCGCTATCTGAAATAGTAGAACATGATTCATCTTCATTGTTGCTAATATCCAGCAAACTTTCGCTTTGGAAGGAACTATCGTTTGATTTCGGTAAACCTTCAATTTTCAAACTATCCTTCACTGTATTGGCAATATCCCCGTTGATATCACTGGTTAAAATCCTTTCCACCTCAGCGTGTCTCTGGTTGAGCATTTCTTCACTCCCTTGGATTTGAATAGCTGCCTTTTCGATAACTGGTAAACTCGCCAATTGCCCATGGCGGGTATATCCACCAGACTCTAACGAGCCTTCTCGTTCATTCTTTTGAATAATGCTGCTTGTTGTAGAGTTATTTGAATCGCCTTTTCCTGTTATTGGCTCCAAGAATATCCGGTTGCTTTTATCAAGGCCAGAGTCTGATGCATTCTTGATGCTATGGGTGACTTCCGGAGCTTCCTGGGCAGCAAAACATTTGCTCTTCGGGATGTTATCAATGGGCGATAACTTTATGGATTTCATGGGAAATTTACCATGGATAAAATCAAACAAATGACTAACCCACCCATCGTCGAAAAATCTGCTCTTATTTCCGCTTGGTATTTATCCAGTTTCATCATATGTTGGATTAAAGCTTGCTTTTTTATATTTTTTGAAATTAGATTTCGAAATGGGAATAACCCTAACTGCCTCTGTTCCCAATGATGGTGTATTTTTTGCAGGTAAATTTTGAATGACAATAGGTATTTCGGGATTGATATCAGGGGAATTATTCAGTTGCACCATCACCTTTACGAACCAAAATGTAGAGGAGCCAGAGCCAGAGATTGTACCAGAGCCATCTCAGCCAAAATTAAGGTCGACCTTGTCTATAGACACATTCAGATCGTTTGCCGGGTCGATAGTGGAATCGTTTACTGGTAGTTCGCAACCAACTCCTCCAGCGGATAATTTATTAAAACCAAGGACGTTCGACAATCTAACACGCACCATCTCAATGAGCGGAGAGTTACAACCTGTGGTAGAAGTATTGGGGAATAAGATTGAAAGCATCCCGGAAGATGGAGTACTTCCCCCAAAATATCCATCAACGCTCGAGTCTAAATTCAAAGCAAAAGGAATAATGCACAATGTTTGTCGTAATTGATGATAGGATCGTGCGGAGGAAAAGGAGCAGCTATTACCTCAGGAAAATGGAGGAAAGTTACAGCTGGAAAAAGTACAGGAGAAAACAGTGAATAAACGACAATCTACGGTGTTTTCAGGACAGAATGAAATTGAGCAGCCAGCTGTATTCAACAAGAATCCTAGAGGTGAATTAAAAAAAGAAACAATTGCATGGGCATTTGCGCAGGTACATTTTTGATAACAAGATTACTGGACAATTTACGGTTGACTCTAGTTTCGTAAAAGAATCTACCCTAGAGCTATTAAAGAGCAAAATCATGTACAAAACTCCTGGAACTACTTCAGCGAATACATATGGTGGTGGAACTTTATCGACAAACGAAAAGCATTTATCACGCACAGGTCTGATTTTACTAACAAGCCCAAAACGGACTACCATTGTACAATACCCCACCAACAATATTATTTTGCGATCAGGAAATACCGATTGGTGAATCGCGATCATTCACATATGAAATACAACTACCGAGTGTATTACCACCTTCCCACAGAGGAAAGCTGATTAGATTTACTTATAAACTAATTATTGGTATTCAAAAAAGCGCAGTTTCTAGAGTAACGCAAGTAGTAACTATACCCTTTCGGTTTTTCAATAGAACCAACTATGATGGATCTAGACCTGTTTTTGAAATACTTAACCCTGTTATTTCAAATAAGGATGAAAGTAAGGTACAATCCTCTACTTCTTCCGGGGTACCTTCTCCAGTTGTTGCAAAACCGCCCTCGCCTGGATGGAGGAGTGCTAAAAGTCCTCACACCAGCGGCTTAGAAATGGAAACATCAACGATAGATAATATTTTAAATGTATTACAAATTAGTGGGAAAGGTAGTTGTCTACTAACTGCAGTGTCGTATGACATTAGTAAAAATAACGAACATGTCTGTCAGTTAATACTGCCCAGGCTAGGATATAGACTAGGCGAATCACTTACCTGTTTACTAAACTTTTCACAAAGCTCATTGCCCTGTTTTCACGTTTCAGTATTTCTAGAAACAGTGGAAACAGCAGACCCAGCGTTTGCCAACAAACCAAAGAATCAGATACAAAACCATACCAAAACGTGTTACGGTGAATTCCACCAAACTACACTAAATTCGCGACGAGTAGTAGTGTCGCTAAACATTCCATCCAAATGCACACCTGATTTCCAAACATCAGCAGGTAGATTTATATTAACAAGTTTCGCTGCAATGGAGTGTTAGGTTTGAGTTTATTACTGGTTCGGGAAAGAGGATTCAGAATACGAGCAATGTGGTTGATGGGTTTGTGCATTCCAGGGCTATACCCAGGGCAGATGTTGAGCCATTTGACTGTGTAGTTCCGTTGAAAGTGTATGGGGCACTCAAAACCACTAAACAAAGACGCAAAGTACTCGAATTTGAAATAAATTAATGGAATGTGTTGCTTCTTGCGATTATCCAAGCGGTGAATCTATAAATCTTCCAAAAGCACGATACAATAGTTGTGCCACTTTGCCAAAAATGACCAGAGAAATTGACATTCAACTAGAGAAAACCAATTGGACCCTATGGAAGTTCCGTGTACTATTACTACTCAAACAAGAAAAGCTTTGGGACTACAGTACGCAATCCGTAGTGAAATCAGCTGAATCAAAGCGCTTTCTCTTTGAAACCCTCTCGCCAGAATTCCAGCAATTAACAGCAGAAATACAAACAGGCGACTTGCTCTGGCAATTCCTACTAGAGTATTTCCAACCACAAAAACCACAGGTTGACGATGCAAAACTAGAGATAATCAAAAAACTCTGTTTATTTAAAAGCGATAATATTATAGATTACATGAATGGGCTGAATGAAATTGTACAAGCTGAAAAGGAGTTTAGCTTTAATTTGAATGAATTGGGGATTGCGCTTGCGCTTGCTTCTCTTCCACCTTCTTTCAAGAATGAAATTCACACGCTGGAAAGTCTGGATTTGGAGAGTGTTTGTTTGCAGTGGAGTAATGCTGAGCAAGTGCTTGGCAAAGAGATTTTCTCTCTCGTCCCAAATGTTACCACTGCAGGTAATCCACTGACTGCACCAGCCAAGAGTCATGGTAGACAAACACCGTCAGGAAGAGAAACACCATCAGGAAGACAGACACCAAGAAAGATAGTCAATAGAAACACTCCGTCAATGCGGATCCAGGAACAAAGGACAAACCAGCCCAAATTAGCAAGATTCCAGATGATTGCAATCAAAGAAACCTTTGAATCGTTCTGCAAATTCGGTGGAGGTTCTGATTTAAAAACTATGGACGGGACCAGATTTGCAAAATTCTGCAAAGATTGTTCAATAACAGACAGCAAACTCAAGCAGCACCAAATCGATATTATTTTCAACAAGATTAAATCGCCAAAAGAGCGCAGGATTACCCAGTCGGTAATTTTTATTAATTCAGCAATTTATCGATGGGCTGGTTTTGGTTGCAGAAAGCAAGTATCCAGAGATGGGAGAGTTTGCGTTTTACCAGCTGTTTATGGATATATTTGAGAGTGGTGGTGCGCCTAAGTTGTCTGAAACAAAAGCTTGATTACAAGACAATAAGCTTGATTACCAAGACAATTAATAAACCCTTATTTGATTCGTCCAAGAAATTCGGCCAAAAGAACCCTAGCCCTAATGAGTAATAATGATTCATGATAAATCACAGCAAAACAAATACAAGTTTTTTCCCAAAATGTTGACAGCTCTGGGTTCTTTTGCACACAAATACTACTCACTATCAAAAGATGATCCAATGTACATCACACTGGCAGTGTCAATACTTCGGCTGCTGTCTAAAATCACACCAGAGATGTTGAATATTCCAAAACAGTTAGAGTACCATGAATGTGAATGTTATACACTTTACCATGAACCCACATTTACAATGTCGTTTTTTCTAATGCGAAAAAGCCATTTTATGCCGTTGCATGATCATCCAAATATGACTGTGTTTTTCAAATTAATCAAGGGAGAAATACTGGTAAATTCGTATGAAATAATGTACTTTATGTTAATGTAGAAATAAGGATACGTTAATGGCTAGAAAGATATCCAGAGTAATTACGCCGAAATCTTTATATTCTGGATTGAAATTAGATTCGCAAAGGATGAATTTACATTCGTTCTATTGTCTTTCGGATGAAGCCGTTTTCATGGACATCATTGGCCCGCCATATAATGAAACCGATCGCACCTGCACCTACTACGAGGAGAGCGGTCTGGCTGCTTGCACAGAGCAAAATCAAGTGGAGCAGATTGAATTGGATGGCAAGAAAATCATTTTAAATACCTATTCGGAAGTTAGATTGGGAAAAGTAGAGTTGGACTATAATGTGTTTTCTACTATATACCAGCAATAAACTTTTTTACCATTTCAATCTGGTAATTTAGCGCTCTGTTGCTACTGTATAGTTGTTCATTCCTGTGCTAGGATCTTTAACAATATTTGCAGTGCGTGCTTGGTAATGCAGTATAGAGCGCTAGTATCAGTGCACAGGAAGCATTACCACGACAAACATATATATATAGTGGCTTAAATTAAGCTCAAATAGACGTGGCTTTGGTAGAATAATTTAACTTGCAAAAATGTCTGCAATCTTGCAATCACTCTTCCATCCGTCTGAAATCTATTCGCTAGTAAAATACAAGTTGCTAGACGAAGCACCGCCAAATACCAAACTCTACCACCTCTTGAACGCAACTTCTAGATCATTCGCTCGTGTAATTCAATCACTGGATCCTGAAATCAGATTGGCTGTCTGTATCTTTTACCGTAAGTAATATTAATATAGTTGTACTTCGTGGTCTAGATACAATTGAAGATGACATGACAATAGATCCAAACGAAAAGGTTCCTCTCTTGCGAATATTTCATGAGAAATTAAATGAAAAAGGATACTGCTATTATGGTAACGGCCCGAATGAAAAAGATGCTGTTTTATTGCACTCGTTTGATTGTGTAATTGATGAATACTCGTCACTCAATCCGAAATATCAACTAGTAATCAAGGATATCACTAAAAAGATGGGTAATGGAATGGCAGATTTCATCAACAAAAAAGTAGACACAGTCGAGGATTACAATCTTTACACTCATTACGTAGCTGGTCTAGTTGGTATTGGTCTAACCCAACTATTCCAAGAATCAAAATTGGAAGGGGAGCTAGATTTAGAACAAGCAAATGAAATGGGGCTGTTTCTTCAAAAAACCAATATTTTAAAAGATTTTCTTACTGATTTGAAGGAAGGAAGACTGTTCTGGCCTAAACAAGTATGGGAATTATATGTCAGGCAAGCGATATTAATTTAGCGATCCAAAGGAAATGGCAATGGTTGAAAATAAGCAAAAGGCACTTGCATGTTTAAATCACCTGATTGCAGATGCGCTCGAGTTGGTACCATCAAGTCTATCATACATGTCAAATTTGCAAAACCATAGTGTATTCCATTTCTGTGCAATTCCACAAATAATGGCGATATCAACGTTGCGTTTATTCTACAACAATTACAACGTATTCCAAAAGAGTGTGAAAATTAGACGCGGACAGGCGGTTCAACTTATTTCCATTACTGATTTTGAAACAATGAAGCAAGTTTACTATGATTACGCGCTTGAGATTAACGAGAAAGCTAGAAACGCCGATAATGAAGATGATTTATCTTTTGCAAGGATTAGTGAGGCTTGTGCGAATGTAAATTGTTTTAATGTAGATTGTAAGGTGGATTCGTGACGATGATCAAAAGAAGCAAGTCGGTAGAAAGAGCAAGACGCCATATATGGTTTATATCTTGGTTATTATCATTGCTATTGCTATCAATAAATTACTCTGAATTTATGATGTGTATGTACTATTTAGTCGCGTGTATTGTCTAATTGATCCTGTAACTCGTGCATTCGCGTTGAATGTCCACAAATGCCTCAATGCTAGCGCAATGATAAAAAAGGTTTGCTATTGTTTAAGGTGATCTTGATTCCGCTATAAACAAAATAGAGATAAAACACGGATAGGAATTTTAATCAACAATAATCGAATGACGTTTACATTTTTTCATGGCATTACAAATAAATGCATCGACAAATGAACTACTAAATCAGCTTGTGTACACTATATGTTCAATAGGAATCCTGGGTTATAGTTATACAATTTGGTCGATATTGAATCTCAAAGGAACAAGGAAATTGTTAAAGATACACTATTTTATGGTTGGAGTGCCAATTATTCATATTATGATCAACTTGCTGGCGATTGTTTTGGTGTCAGTAAAAAGTAGTATTATCATGTGGTTGATTAATTTGCACGTCTGGTTGTTCAATCTAATCGCGTTGCTGCTAGGCAGTGAATTAATCCATTGCTTCCAGCCGCTATTCGTATCTTTGTCTGATACAAGGATGTTTATGCTAAAATGTCTGATCGTTGCAGTGTTTTTATTGTCCAATGGATGTAAATCATATTCACAATAGTTCGCGCTGTCAAGGATTTGCTGTACACCAGCTCGCAACAAGACAACTTTTTTTCAATTTGGTACATGTACGGAAGTCCTGTATTTTCACTGGTGCAATTAATTCTGAATAGCAGCTACTTGATTATAATGTTTTATGGGATTTACAAGATCTCAAGGAGGAAATCAAATCGTGCAGAGCTGGAGTTTATCAAATCAAAGTACGCCAGGGCTAATGTATACCTGGTTGTATATGTTCTATTTGTGGTGTACTTTGGAGGTGTCACAGTGCTGATTTCTCGCATCGATACTGCAGATCCGTTCATACACGTGTTTGTTCTCAAACTAAACGTTTTATTGTTGCAGCCGTTTGTCATACTTGGATTGCTGTACTTGAAGCTGTATTATTTACTACTCGAAATTTTTGCAAAGAGACAAGTCACCAACGACTCCAAATCAAAATCAATTGCAAATGCTACCAGTCATACCCTGATTTTGGCTCCACAGTAATCTCAAATAAAAAACATTCAAATATAGCATGTTTATCGGTGATGCGCGTCTCAAAAATCATAGATTTGGAAATGAAAATATTTTTACTTGCTTGTGACGTCAACTTTCACTTTCCATGCAATTGATCATCGGCAGTTATACCGACAGCACACTCAATCTGTTAGTGTATATATTCTGTCCATTCGGGATATTTTTATACATTTTGGATATTCTGACAATCATACGGCTGAATGGGACGCGTAAATTTCTAAAGATGCACTACTATATGATTGCACTGGCGGCACTACAAATAATAATCAATATTCTTACAATAATTCTAATCCACAATCCGGCTTTTATTGTAATGTGGTTGGTAAACTTTTTCGTTTGGGTATTCACATTGCTCTCATTTATGCTGGCTTGTGAACTGATTCACTGTTATAAACCACTATTTCCGAGCTTGACGGATACTAAAATGCGCTGTCTCAAGATGTCAATAGTGATAGTGTATCTAATCACCAATTGGGGTAAGTGGAAACTAAACAAAGAAAGAGCATTTAAAGATTTGTTATTTACCAGCTCGCAGCAAACCAGCGTATATTCCATTTGGTACAAGTACGGAAACCCGGTATTGGCAATCCTGGAAGTTGCATTCAACATTGGCTATTTGGTTCTCATGTTTGTTGGGATATACAAATGGTCCAAACGCAAATCAAATCTGCAGCAATTGGCGTATATAAAGGCCAAGTATGCTACAGCGACATTCTATTTGTGCTTGTATGCTTTTCTGGTTGTTTACTTTGGCGTCCTTACTTTTT
This sequence comes from Terramyces sp. JEL0728, assembly GCA_027603945.1. Classification (NCBI taxonomy): domain Eukaryota; kingdom Fungi; phylum Chytridiomycota; class Chytridiomycetes; order Rhizophydiales; family Terramycetaceae; genus Terramyces; species Terramyces sp. JEL0728. The sequence goes on along the minus strand of JADIIU010000026.1, from coordinate 108,224 downwards.
CAATATCACGATTGGATAACGATGAGCCCTTCACTCATATATTTGTCTTAAAGTTGGACATCCTTCTATTGCAACCGTTCGCATTAATGGCGTTTGTTTACATCAAATTATATTATTTGTTGTTGGAGATTTTTGCAAAGAAAGATGTAAGGCCAGGCATAGTGAATGCAAACCAGATTTTGCCAGAAACCCTTAAAACCGCAGACACGGCACTGATAACATAGACTTTATAGTAGGAATGCTCCTAAATCAGTTCAAAGAGCTTTTATCTTCAGTGACGTTTTTCGCAAATGATTTTCGAAATCAACACCTCAGCCGACAATCTAATCAACCAACTATTATATATATCCTGTCCGGCCGTAATATTGTTTTACCTGTATGTTTTAGCAGTAATACTACAGGCTAACGGTAATCGGAGAATACTTTTCATTCACTACTACTCCATCGCTGCAATAATACTACAAATAATCAACAATGTTCTCGCCATTGTGCTTGTTGCAAATCCAAATTCGATTATAATGTGGGCGATTAATTTGAATATTTGGTTATTTGTTCTCTTGGGATTGCTGATTGGCATTGAGCTGATTCAGTGCTACCAGCCGCTATTTCCTTCACTCACAACTACTAGAATGAACCTGATAAAGATACTCCTCATTTCCGTGTATCTCTTGTCAAATGGATACCGGGCATTCAAAGACTTACTCTATACCAGTATCCAACAGGGTAATTTCTTGGCTACTTGGAACAAATACGGAAACCCGATCCTTGTTGCTATGGAAATTGTATTCAATATCGGATATTTCGTAATTATGGTTTTCGGAGTGTACAAAATATCAATTAAAAAGTGCAACCAGAAGCAGCTGGAATTTATTACCGTTAGATATAATCGCGCAATAGTCTACCTTTGTTTGTACGCCCTATTGATATTATACCTATGTGCAGTTACTGTGTTTGTTGCTCAGCTTGATTCCAACGACCAATTCATTCACACATTTGTACTAAAGTTGGATATTCTTCTTTTGCAGCCGATTTCATTATATACCTTTGTGTATGTGAAACTGTTCTACCTGGTATTGGAGATTTTTGCAAAGAAGGATGTGTGGATATCAAATTCGGATTTGCAAATTACCAATAATGACAATATTGACCGCACGTTGCATTTGCCAAAAGTCAATGGATAAATATAGTTATTCTACTATTTTTCATGTTGCCCCTCTCGCACTATCCAACTCAAGAGTTAAATGCCACTGTTGATATTAATTGAGTATTCAATGAACCGCCTACTCGACTGAACGCACTCAATGGTAAAGCTCATAGCTATCTAGTTGCGCTACAAGAGATCCAGAAACAGCAGTTAAAATCGTGTAATAAGATTTGCCGCATCCCAAAATGAGCCATCACAACTGATTTGAGTCCATAAGGCAATATTTGTTGGATAGTGTATTGTCGTCCAAGAATGACGTCTGTTTCTCTTTTCCAAATGTCAATCGTTATTAACGCATCCGCAGATGCTGTTCTAAACAATCTGATATACATTGTAAGCCCCATTGGAGTACTCTTTAATCTACTGGACATTGCATTGATAATACGACTGAACGGCAATAGGAACGTATTACAGATCCATTACTACACTATAGCTGTAGTTGCATCACAAATACTCAACAATATACTCGTTATGGTGTTAGTAACCATCCCTAGCAGTACTATTATGTGGGTGATTAATTTGAATATTTGGATTTTTACATTATTGGCATTGCTGATAGGCAGTGAACTAATCCACTGCTACCAGCCGCTATTTCCCTCCTTGACCGACTCGCGAATGCACATGCTAAAGTATTCCATAGTCGTTATATATCTACTAACGAATGGATGTAAATATAGCTAATCCTAGGCAGAATATTCAAAAATTTATTGTACACTTCTATACAGCAGGATAATTTCTTTGCTATTTGGAACAGATACGGAAATCCAATCTTGTCAGTTTCAGAAACCATATTCCTGATAGGATATATAGTTACAATGTTTGTTGGGATACATAGAATCTCCCTAAAGAAATCAAATAAGAAACAGCAAGAGTTTATTAATGCCAAATATTCTTCAGCGATTATGTATTTGGTGGTTTATTCGCTGTTGACTGTGTACGTGGGAGCACTCACGTTTATTATTGCGCGATTGGATTCAGACGACCAATTTATCCATATATTTGTGCTAAAGTTGGATATAGTGCTACTCCAGCCAATTGCGCTAATGATTTTCATATACGTAAAGTTGTACTACCTCTTGCTCGAAATCTTTGCCAAAAAGGAGATTTGGTCTGCAAACACATCAAAGAGTCATAGTTTGGACAAAGCAGATCATCGCAGCGATACCCAAAAAGTTCCATTGAACATCAGCAAAGTTTAAAGCTAGTGTAATCAACTGCTATGACGTCTTTTAACTTTTCACTCAATGGTATTCATTATAGACAGTGCCGCAGATTCACTACTGAACCAACTAATATATATAATTTGCCCAATAGGAATTATATTTTACCTTTTGGATTTCTACTTTATTATCCGACAGAATGGATCGCGTAAGATTCTGTTGATGCACTACTACACATTCACAGTAATTGGATTGCAGATTACCAACAACACACTTACAATTGCACTGGTGACTGCTAATAGCACCGTGGTTATGTGGATGATCAACTTTATTATTTGGTTATTCACATTGATATGTTTATTGATAGCATGCGAATTAATCCAATTGTACCAACCGCTATTCCCGTCACTGACAAACCCCCGGATGCGGCTATTGAAGTTCCTCGTCGTTACAATTTATATGCTTGCGAATGGATGTAAGATCAGCTAATTTTAGGTAGGGCTGTGAAGGACTTGCTCTACACGAGCATTCAACAAAACAACTTTTTTGCGGTCTGGAACAGGTATGGAAACCCGGTACTGTCTGTTGCGCAAGTCATTTTCAATATTGGGTCGTTGATTTTCATGTTTTGGGGGATATACAGGTTCTCAAGCAAGAAATCAAGCAGTAGACAGATAGAGTTTATCAAGGCAAAATATTCGCTTGGGAACATGTTCTTGATTGTGTTTGCTTTATTGGTGCTGTACATGGGCGGAGTTGCAATTCTGGTAGCACAATTAGATCGGGAAGATCCCTTCATCCATCGATTCGTCTTGAAACTAGATATATTGCTGCTTCAGCCAATGGCGCTTATGATTTTCATCTACCTAAAGCTGTACTACCTGCTTTTGGAAATATTTGCAAAGAAAGAAATTTGGTCCACCACCAACTCGGTAGGCAAGCTGGTCGTTTGTGAAGATTCTAATACTAAAATGGCTACTATCGTTAATAAATAAGCACCTGCCTTGCGACATGATATTCAAAATGATGTAGCAAAGTTCTTGTAATAGTCCCTGCAGCATTGTTCAAAGTACAATCCTGATTGTTCATAGAAAAAACTTGATTTCAAACTCTGATGGATACTTCAAAAATCAACCAGCTAGTATATATATGTTGCCCGATAGGAATATTGCTGTTTGTCGCTCTTATCGTAACAGTCATTTATTTCAATGGCACGCGCCAGTATCACTTGGTGCAGTATTTCATGATCATATTTGCCTCGCTATTCATAATCATTGATATACTGGCAATTATATTAGTTTCCGTAGAGAGTAATATCATAATGTGGCTAATCAATTTGTGTGTTTGGTTGTTCACCATGATTTCAGTGATGGTTGGTACCGAGTTGGTGCAGTGTTATCAACCACTATTTCCAGTATTGACAAAAAACAGACTGAATGGTACTAAAATTACAGTGTTTGTCGTATACGTGCTTTTCACTGGAAGTAACTGTATTTGACATAGGTAGAACGTGCAAAGATTTGCTGTTTACGAGCTCTGAAGAGCCAGGATTCTTGCCAATGTGGTACAAGTGGGGATCTCCCGTTGCAGCAACGCTGGAAGTTGTCTACAACATTATATATATCTCGGTAATGATTGCTGGTATCTACAAGATATCCAAAAGAAAGTCAAACAGGAGGCAGCTGGAGTATATCAATGCTAAATGCAAATCCGCACTGATGTTCCTCGCATTGTTTATCTGTGGTGTCTCGTATTTCGGTTGGGTGGCTGCATATATCGCGAGTATTGACAACGACGATCCTGAAAGTCACTTGGAGATCCTCAAACTAGATGTGCTATTGTGCCAACCAATGGCAATCCACGTGCTAGTGTTTCTTAAGTTATATTATATCTTGCTGGAGCTGTTTGCAAAAAAAGATGTGATGCACTCGTCAGCCAAATCCAAAGTCAAAAAGAAAGGGAATCACGAAGATGACACGGAGGTGCTGAAAGGATCGAAACGGCGTTCGGATGAGAACCCCAAGATTCCAGGACACTTGCACTCTATCAATTGAATAAACATTTCCATTGCGCATAGTTTCATCATTGAGGCTCAATGCAAGCCCATTGTTATAAAAGAGCATCCAAGCCAGATTCACTAATGAAATTGAACCACCAACTAATCCTATATACCATTTTTTCATTAGTCTCAATCACAGCAATCAGATCGACTATCGCAAATCCACATGAAACAGCACTATTGACACTTGCAATACTAAAGCTTTCAATTTGCGCAGTTGGAATCGTTTGCACATTTTTTAACCAACTGATTATACTCTCGTTTGCGATTGCTATTGGGATGGTTGCTAATGCGGGAATTGTGCTTGGGATTGCATTTTCCACCGCCTTTGCCAACCAAGAAGCAGTATACTTTAGAAATATTATCTCAGATGCTAATTTCAAAGACTTTTTTACAGTTGAAAGAGTGATTATTATTATTATATTGACGGGCCAGGAGTTGCTTGGAATGTTTTTGGTTTATTATATCCGCTGGTATGACCGCAGTTTGAAAATGCGTAGAGGGCCGATTCAAAAGCTCATTCAATAAAGTTATATCTTGTGCTCCTTTTCCCCACCACTGACTGCTACGAATATGTAGCCAGCACTACACAGAATAAACAATTTAACTTGCATCGCTGAAATCATAACCGCTGCAGTCTCAATAACAGACTGGTGCTCCACAGCCTTGAAATGCGGTTTCATTTTTCGCGAATGCATCAAAGAACAAACTCACTCCAGCCAACTTCACCAGCACGACAGCACTTTAGGTCATTCTCATACAATTCAAATACGGAAGAGTTGGACATACTGGATTTAATTCAGCTGGAATGTGATAAGAAAACTACAAATTTCAACCTTGCGAACAGGAATTTGGTGCATTTGCCCCCAGAGATAAATAAACTGGTAACGCTTGAAAGGTAGTTTCATTTTCATTTAGGTAACAGGATTGTAATAAAAGACTTGGACTCAATAATAATAGACTTCTTTCGTTGCCGATCGAATTGAAAGCTCTTGTAAACTTGCGATATTTAAATCTTCGGTCAAATTCACTGCGAGAGTTTCCCTCAGCGGTACTCTGAATTAATATAGCTTGGCGATTTACAATCACTGGAAGTTCTGGATATTTCGAAAAACAAAATCAAGAAATTTCCAACAGAATTTGGAAACCTGATAAATTTAAAAGTACTATCGATATCGAGGAATAGAATACAAATGCTGCCGAAATATCTTGCGAATATGAATCAACTGAATGTATTTAAAATAGGTAATTCTACAACTAAAATCGATTTCAACCCACTGACATGGCCGCCGTTGGAATATCTACAACCAGAGCAGGAAAAAGATCAGGAAGTATGGATAAAGAAGCTGCGGAATTACCTTGCAGAGAATGGTAACAAGAAACTAACGAGATCCACCGGCGCCAAACTATCCTTTGATACCCGCAGAATTGTCACCATCTATTAAAGAAAAGGAATGCACAGAGATAGTGTATACCCTGCTGTCAAATATAAAACCACAGGACGCAATTGTCGAATCTTTTCTTAACGTTTTGTTTGCGTCGGTCGAAATATATAGAGTATCTAGGTATATAGTACTAATAAGATATATGACTAGACTGTCGCTCATATCGAATGCGAAAATCAATTTCGATATTGGAAAAATAGAATCAAGCACAAAGAGCCTCAACTCACAAATAATAACCACCAGCAAATTGATCAAAGAAAGCAATATCAATAACATCATGCAGTTACTCAAATGTACACGGTCGGTGGTGAACAGCGTGTCAGAATTGGATGGGTTTCAAAGCATTCTTGAAGAAGGTCTTGTAAAGTAACATATGTTAACCCAGTGACTGGAGCAAAGTGAACCAATCACTGCGTCAGGCCATTTTGAACCTGCAAGATAAATCAAAGTTTGAAAACCTAGTATCTCTCCTAAATAGACTAAAAGATTACGTTTCTGGTACAGATTTACTATTGATTCAAAAATGTCTGTATTATAGCGACAAGAAAGACTTGAAGTGTTTGCCTAGTGTATATAAACTGCTACGGAACTGTCAGGGGTATGGCATTAGCAGTGATGGAATGAATATTTGTGCCGAATTGGCGAGTGAAGCAAAACGGCTGGCTAAATAAATATATCCTTGTAGACTAATTTGTGTGCGGTAGTCCGCATCAAGCTGCTATAATCTCGCAAAAGGATATAGAAACACTTTATTTATTCAATTTGATATTGTACGATATACTTTTCAACTTCTAATATTAGTGGGACTTACTTGAAATTAGATGCTTACCATAAGTGTACTTTTTTAACGATGGTAGTTGGGGTTTAATCTTTGTTACCAAAATTAATTTTTGGTTTTCAGTAGCAACGTCCAATAACTTTTGTACAACGTAATTGGCGAATTGATCCTTCATCATCGTGTATAATGGAGTTGTTCCATCCTGCTTTGTGTGGATTACTTCGTCAATTATTTCTTGGCGGTCTTGGGGAGATCCGTATGATACACATTTTTCTACAACATTTGAAGCGAATTTGTGCTTGGACATGTTTAACACATGGCCCTTTACTTTAGAGATTACAAATTGTTTGTCCTTGGGTTTTCCCTTTTCTAATATATGCTGAATTACGTAATTTCCGTATTGGTCTTGGATAAGACTAATCGCATAGCGATGCAGCTCTTCTAATAATGGTTCCTATCATTAAAGCCTCGTTACTGTTTCTTCATCGCTACAGTGTTCAAAAATTCTCTGGATAACTCTGCAGCCATATGGATGTGTAGCCAAGGCATAGACTTGGCCATGGAACGCATCAATAATGAACCTGATGTGGTCAGGATCAACTCTCTCCACTGCCTTTTGGATGACATGGTTTCCATTTTGATCTTTGACACACTTCAGTACATTTCCTTCCAACTCTTTGATTAAGATGGATTGCAGTTCATGAGAAACGTATTCAAACGCCTGAAATTAACGGAAAATACCTTTTGAACGACACGGCAGCCATACATTTGAAGAGATAAATTAAGGATATTTCCTTCCATTTTGGAAGCGAGTTCTTCTTTCTGTTGGGCATTACCGTGTTCAAAAAACTTTTGAATTACATAGTTTCCAAATACATCTGTGGTCAACTGCAATGCATGCGGTAATATTTCTTCGAATACCATTTGCTTTTCATCGTTGGTAGCTGTTTCTAGTTTTTGTTGAATAAATCTAGAGCCGTGTTGATCACCACTAAATTCAACCACGCTTCCAGCAATATCCTGACATTAACCACAAGTACCTTTAATTCATACTTTTTGTTTTTGTTGTTTCTGAAATCTTCCAATAATGCTGATCTGCTGTTTGGCGAACTATCGTGATTCGAGGTGGGAGAGGTATCCATACGATTGCGCGTGGGGCTAGTGGCCGTTGCACTTTGGTAGCCATCTCTTCTTGAATGGGATTCTTGTCTGGTTGGCTGTTGATGTGAATTGCTTTTTTCCCATTGGTTGGAATTATTAGTATTTTGTGTTAATCTTAATTGCATTTGGATTTGTTGAATTTGTAGTGGAGAAAGATTGCCTGCAGCACTCAGTGCAGCTAATGCTTGGGCCATAGCTGGGTCCAACAAAACATCATTTGCTTTGTCGCTGTCCACTAAGCCTGGAGGTGCTCCGCGAGCTGGGGAGTTTGGATTGGAAAATCTTCCTTGAGCACTAGCTGGACGATTTGGAAAGAAATTGCTGTCGTGCTCGAAAAGTCTGTTTGAACCTTTTCTATCGCCAATGTTTGCAGCATTATAGCTTGGGCTAAATGCATCAGAAAAGTTTGTTTTTGCAGCACTGGTAGGACCATCTGGGAAATGACGTGATATTGGAGTTCTTGAACGATTAACAACGGGAGGCTCGTCCTGCTTATTATAAACGTATTACCTTGACATCCATATTCTGTATTCCATAAATAATCTCTTGAGCAGTTGGCTCCCTCTTTGAAGGGGCAAATTGCAGACGGGTAGGTGGCGTAGATGCAGCTCTTGGGATGGGAGACGCAAATACGTTATCCTGGGAATCAAGCGCAGCGTTGAGCAATGCAGTCATTCTTATTTCATCTTCTTGAGTGTCATAATGGTCGATAAAGTTTTGATTTGATGATTTTGGTCTTGACAAAACTGAAGACGCTCTTGGGTACTGTTCAGTGTCTAAATCTGTCAAGTTTTGTCTAAGTGGTGAATTCATCATCTCTTGATTAGGAATCCCCCGTAATGGTGAATTTGTTCCCCAACTAGGGTTCATTTTCGAAGCAGAATTGACGGCGTTTGGCGCAAACAATGTAGGTGACTGGATAAACGCAATAGTTACCTGAGTCTTTTCATATCCTGCAAAATTATCCGTCTTGCTCATACCAGGCGGTGCCCAAAGTTGCCAACTTTGAGCAGGTGCATAATTTGGTGGTTGCATTCGCGGTTGCAATCTTGAGTTTTGGTGATAATATTTGGCGTATTCAGGATTGTTGCGCAAGTCATCTTCTTCAAAATCCTATATTATTTAGAAATTACGGCAAAATTCTACATTAGAAAGTAATTTACATTATCCTGCATGATTAATTGTGATGGTGGAGCACTGGATGAGCGATTAATATCCTGGCCAGTAGATGAGAAATCATCCCACCCGCCTTTAGATTGAAGCATTGCTGCTAGCTGGCGTTACAACGAGTTACCTGTCCTTTTGGTTGTTGATTTTTGGCTTTTGGGGTGAAAAATTGTTGTTGATCCATGATTCAATTGAGTTGTAACTGTACAATTGCTGATGATACAAATTGGCAGAAGAAAAAATCCACCCAACAATTGATCAACAATTGACGCCACGAGTGAAATGGGATAGACATGGAGGAAACAAACCGCAAAATTACTAAATAATGCAATAGAGGCAATCGTGGAAATTCGATTTTGTTTGTGGGCTGCGTAGAAATTATAAGCACCTCCTTCCAACAGCCAAAATTAAAAAGATAATTTATTGAGGATCGTCAGGGATAATACCATATCGCAGTATATAGCAAATAAAATTTTTATCCTTTTAGAAACGCGACTTGTAAATACCACGAGAGATGGACATCAAGGTCGAAACTGCAAGATCGATGGATGCGCTTGGAAATGACAACTCTTCGAAAAAGAGTTCAAATTCATTACAGAGTGACAAAAATGTGGCATCCTTGAAATCTCAACCAAATATAAGCAACACGGATGGCTCGAAACGCGCAAGTTTCAGGGTACGAGATAGTATGAGATCAATCAGAGAGTCCAACACATCTATAGACAGACCAATAATCTCACTATATCCTAGAAAATCAGTTTCGATTGTCTCGCGGGATAGCATGATGGCAAATAGAACTTCAATATTGCAACTGGCTGAATATGCCATAGATAGGACTAATTCGTCCAGCAAACCGTCGATAAACACCAGCAAGCCGTCGATAAACAACCTGAACAAGTCTGGTGAATCTTTTGCAAGACCTGTATCGCTAATATCACTTAAAAAGCTCAATCAAATCAGAGAATCTGCTCCAAACCTGGCCGTAGACGAAATACCACAACCAGCAATTAATTCAGAGTATTTGGACTACCTAATGCTCCAGCAGCGGCATTCATCGTGCAACTTTATTCAGAAAATTGATTCCAATGAAATTGTTTGGGAAACGAAACAAACACAAATCAAGATGCTCGGACCTCACTTGGTAGGGGGGAAAATAGGGAAAGGTGCGTTTGGTAAAGTGAAAGAGGGACTGTGTGCCGATTCTTTGCAAAGAATCGCTATAAAGATTCTGCCAAAGAAGCGAGTTAAAAAGATGGTAGACACAGTGATACGTGAAATCAAGCTTTTAAGAAGGCTAAAGCATAAAAATATTGTTACCCTGGTGGATGTATTTGCAAAAGTGGAAGATAATGAAGGAAAGGCAGGGATTTTCCCCTGGTTTTTGACAATCGAAGAAGAACCAATTGTATGGATCTTTGAAGACGGCACAGAAGAAGAAAAAGATGTAAAAATTCTCAAATGGTATATTATTATGGAGTTTTGCGCCTGTTCTCTGCAAACTCTGCTGGATCACGCTCCAAACCACCAACTAACGATAGCTGAATCCCACAGGTAATCTCTTGTTAAATCTTTTGATATTTTACACAAACCATAGACGGTCTTGAATACCTGCATTCTCAAAAAGTCATACGTACGCAAAGTTAACGTAGATCGCGATATCAAGCCTGGAAACCTTTTGATTACCACTGATGGAGTGATCAAAATCACAGATTTTGGAATTGCCGAGGTATGTCGCACATTAAGCTAGTGCTATGATTTCTATGACGACAAAGCAATGTTTTCACAAACATTTGCCGGAACCCACCAGTTTGTCCCACCAGAAGTGCTTAAAGATGAGTCTGAAACCGGGTTTGATGGAACCAAGGGTAGGCTTAGCTAATTTAGTGGATATTTGGGCAGCCGGCGTCGTTCTTTACAATATGGTCTCTGGAAGGCTGCCATTTGAATTTGCAGATGAAGAAAATGTTATTGACTTGCACGAAAAGATTATTAAAGGAGATTACGAAATGCCAAAGGATATACCTTTGGAGTGCCAAGATTTGATTTCCAGTACTATTTACCTGAAACTAGAAATTCTACAAAAAGATCCAGACCAGAGACTAGCGATTGAAAAGATTCAAGTGCATCCATGGACGCTTTCATATGTTCAACAGCCGTTAAATTCCGCAGAGAGTAACATTAAAATCTACCAAGATACAAACAACTCGGTTTCTACCAACACAAAAGACAATGACATTCCATGTGATACTACCATGGTTCCGTTCTTGCTGCAATTGCACCAGGAAGAGCTTGAACGGGATCTGGAAGACACTGGAATAATCCCACTCTGGAGCAGCTCCGAAGACGATGTAAGATTTGTTAACAAAGGTGTCTGGCAAAAAGAAGAAAAAGATGATTAATTGGATAAAGAATGCAATGAAGAAGATTGAATAAAATGTAGTGATCCAACAGTTTGTGTAACTTTAAAATCTGAGCGTTGTTTAACAGCCATTGCAGGAACATTCAATAGCCCTCTTACGCCAGCGTTATCATTGCGCAATCTACTCGTTCGATAATTATGACGTTTTATATGAGCACAACGCTTACTTTTAGAAATACGATCCCCGCGGGATGGAAGCACTGTTGGCCACCCCTTCTTTATCGCGGGGAGCAATCAATCGCACATTCCTACTCTTGTATTAATCCTGTTTTCTCGTTGATTGCTTGAGTTTGGCTCTACAAACGCCACTTTGACCTTTCCAAAAGCGTTCTGTGAATTTACTTGATATTAAAAAATGTCTGGATATCCCAATAATAATCAATCCAGTGGACAAAGACCGCCTACGCAAGCGAAATTTGCTCCTAGACAGTCGTCTCTATTCAGAGTTCCTCCAGACGTGGTTTCAGGTATTCACAGCTTAATTAGATTATCGGCAAAAAACGAAATCGTTATATCAGAATGAACAGAACGACAGTTCTTCGTCAGTTAATTATCAACAACAAAATCAGCCTTATAATAACGGACAGCAGTTTAAACAGCAACCCGCGCAACAAAACCAGCAATTGGAACAGCAAAAGCGACCTCAATATACTGGACCTCCCCAACAGCAATATAACGCTCCTCCTCAAGGCCCTCCACAGTCAAACGGTCCAAGTCAAGTTAAGCAACCACAAAGACCATCATTGGATCCGGGCTATAGCATCACATCCGCAGAAATTCCAATAAAAGCTTCGCCGATTGTCCTTGATTATCAGCAAAAAGGTGTGGATTCTGGAAGAAAAAATTCATCTGCTCAGTCTCCTACCATAGATAGTGCTGGCCAACTATCAATGAGGAGCGTATCAGAGTCTAAACAGAGTCAATCGAGCAATGAAAAGATAAATGGCACGCTACAGGATGAGAAACTTCCAAGAAATGGATCAAAAGTTTCAAATGGTTCCGACCAAATGCTGGATGACAAAGAAAAAGGAAGGAATGCAACTGCAGTAATGAAAGGATTGGAAAACAAGACTAAACCAGAGTTGCTTGTAATCACTAAAAAGATGCTCGCAGAAATTAACATCAAGAACAGGATAATTAGTGAAGCAAACCACAACACAAACTGGCTGACAGCAGAGTTATCTGCAATGAAAGATGGCAAAATATCATCACAAGACCCAGTAAACGACTTTCAAAAGTCGGTTGCTAACTCTTCAGCTTTGGAACAAGACAAATTGATGCTGGAATCTCTTTTGAAACTCAAATCACAGTTAGATGAAGCAAAATCGGATATTGAGAAGGTAGTTGAGAATTTAACTTAGCATGAAGCCTCGCTATTGGTCTTGGAGAAAAAACGCACTGTTGCTGAAGAAGAAGCCGCATACCTCAGAACTTTAACAGATAGAAATGCAGACGTAGGTAGCTTGGAAAGCGAGAGGATCAATGAGCTTGAAGCACAACTTAAAAACACAGTTGAAGACTATACCGTTTTACAGTCAAAGGTATCTCAATGGGCCAGGGCTTCAAAAAGAAATCAAGAAGGCCGGATTGCTGCAGAGGCTGCTCAAAAGACTCTTGAAGAAGACATCAGGGCATTAAAGTCAGAGCTAAGGAAAAAGGGCAGCGGCGACAAGAATTTGGAAAAGCAGATGGTAGTCTTGGAACAAACTCTTGGAGACACTAGAAACCAGCTCCAAGTCATGGAGGATAATTTAAATGATGCGTATACCACGATTGATCAACTGGAAACTGAAAGCATTGCGATGCAGGAAAAAATAACGGCTGAATATGCTCGTTTGGATGAATTGAATGAAACTGCAGACAGTTATCGAATGCGGTGCGAAGAGTTGGAAGGAGAACTTGCTGCGCAGAATGAATATGCGGAAATAATCAAAAAGCGTGCTTCTAATGCTTCAACAATTTTAGATGGCCCCACTCGAAGTGAAGTTGACGAATTGATGGAAAAGAATGCGTTTTTGGAGGAGCAATTGAAAAGAGTGACAATGGAACATGAAGATGTCCAAGAAACCCACCGAAAATTACAAATTTCGAACCAGGAATTGCAATACAACTATGAAATGGCATCAAAGAAAAATGAAAAGCTGGCTCACAAGTTGGGGCCAGAAGCAGTCGCGCAAGAAGAAGAGTACATGAAGAGAGTTACTGAATTAGAAGCTGCAAACAATTTCGCCATCGAAAGACAGCAACAAGCAGAGGTTGATATTGTCAATTTAAAAAAGGCACTTGCGCTTACGAAAAGCCAGACGCCATCATTCCAGGATTTAAAAGAAACCCTGCAGGATGAAAAAAATGCAAACAGTGCATTGAAAGAAAATTTGGACAAAGCGTTAGTAGCAAATGCAGAGCTGGTCAAGAAATTGGAAAATATGGGTCCTATTAATGGGTTCAGAAATATTGGAAATGCTGATAAATCTCGGGAAATCACAACTAATGGAGCAGCCGATGGCACTCACAGTAAAATGGACGATGAAAAAGCAGAATTGGAAAATCAAATTGGGCTCTTGAATATTTCACTTCAAGAAGAGAAACAATACGCTGCAGATATCGCATCTCAACTGCAAGCACTCCAAGGTGAAAAGGAAGAGGCATTGGCACAAATTGATGATCTCAATCACATTTTGGCTGAAGAAAGAAATACGAGTGAGACTTTATATCAACAAATTCAAGACATTGAGGCAGAGCAAGACGGTTTGATGAACAAACTTGACAGTGTGGTTGTTCAGCTCAAACAGGAACGAGCTGCCAATGAAAATCATCTCAGCACCATCAATTCATTACAGCAAACCAGCGATTCTTCTGGCCTAGATCGTCAGTTAATTGATCTGAAGGAAAACCTTGCTCAAGAGCAGGAAGCATCCTATGAATTGAATGAAAAGCTACAGATTTTAGGAAATGAAAAGACACTATTGATGAACAAGGTCCAAGAGCTCAATGAAACCATAAAGACAGTGTCTGGCAGCAACAATCCAGACTATGAAAAAGAATTGCAGGACCTTAATGAAACACTGGCTGCTGAACGAGATGCATATGATGAACTCACTGAAAAAATGCAAATATTGGCTGATGAAAAATCTCAACTGCTTAATCAGGTGCAACGACATTTGGAATCATCAGGAAACAATTCTAATGATGAATCTGAAAAGCAAATTCAAGAACTCACCGAGACGTTGCATGCCGAGAGAGATGCCTATGATGAATTGGCAGAAAAAATGCAAATCTTGTCAGAGGAAAAGAACAGAGTATTGGATCAAGTTCAGGAATACGAAAAGCAGGTTCAAGAATTGAATGAAGCCCTTCTGGCGGAAAGAGATGCTTATGATGAGCTAGCGGACAAGGTGCATGTAATTTCAGAAGAAAAGATCAGTTTGCAATCGCAAATTGTTCAACTGACCGAAAAATTGCAATCACTTGGAGATAACCCTCGTGAAAATCAAGCTGAAGTACATAGAGATTTAGCTGTGGAAACGGATGCAGCTGCAACTCTTGCTCTACAGCTGGAAGCACTCGGCAATGAAAAAACACAGTTGGTTGTACAACTTGAACAACTACAAAAGACAATTCATACGCTGGAAGAAAGTAGCAACCCTGAATTGGCTGCTAAACTTGCTGAACTAACAGAAACACTCAATGTTGAAAGGGATGCTTATGACGAATTGAATGAAAAATTACAAATTTTGTCTGATGAAAAAGAGAAGCTTTTGAATCAAGTTCAATCACTAGAGCAAGAACTCCAGTCAACTGGTCGAACTGATCACTTTGAGGGTGAACAAGAAATTGCAGATTTACGGGAAACTCTAAATGCCGAAAGAGATGCTTACGATGAACTTAACGAAAAAATGACGGCCCTTGATGCAGAGAGAAGGACTCATAATGAAAGATCTCTGTCGCATACAACAGAAAAGGATGATCTGCTTTCTCAAATTCAAATATTAAAAGAACAATTAGCTAATAGTGCAGCAAATGACAATCTAGATACTGGCAAGGTTATTGAAGATTTGAATAATAATTTAATGGCGGAAAGAGATGCATATGATGAATTGTCTGAAAGAATGCTTGCAATATCTGATGAAAAGGCAGGGCTACTTGTCGAAATCCAGCAACTAAAGGAACGCGTGGAGTCCTTGTCAAATGACACTACATCTGGTGAACAGCTAAAGGATCTGAATGAAACTCTTGCTGCCGAAAGAGATGCTTATGACGAACTTGCGGAGAAAATGAATGCTTTGGGGCAGGAGAAATCCAATCTGGAGGCAAAATTGAATGAAATGGCAGAAATTGCCAATAAATCCGACTCTCAGAAAAAAGAAATCGAACAGGAGCTACTAGATTTGAAAAAGAAAATTGACTTGCAGAAAGAGAAGCAAACGTCTGTTGAAGACTTGAGCATTTCGCTGCAAGAGGAGAAAATGGCATTTGAAGATTTGACAAACAAGATGCAGAAACTATCGAGCGAGAAAGCAGAATTGCTGAACCAAGTTGAAGAAAAAAATGACTTGTTGCAGGAAGAACAAGATGCTTACACTTCTTTGGCCCAAAAAATGCAGAGCATCCAAATTGAAAAATCTGAATTATACCAACAAGTTGAGGAATTAGAGGTTCGACTTTCAACTGTTGGTGCAAATGTAATTTCTTGCTAATTGTTAGACAAACGGAATTGACTACCCGGCACAGATTGGGAAACTGCAACAGCAACTGTCGGAAACTCAAGATAACATTGAGATGCTGCAGATTCAGTTGGAGGAAAGGACACAAGACGTTGAAATGCTAGAGCAAAGACTTGCAAAGGCTGGAAATGGTGATGATGTCGGGAAATTAAACGCAGAGCTATCATCAGCTAAATCGAAATTAGAGAACCAATCCACTGTTATTCAAGAGCAATTGGCCACGATCGCTAAATTGGATGAGCAACTTGGATCAGAAGAAGACAAAATCCATACCCTTGAGACAGAACTATCAAATCTGTACGAAAAAGTGATAATGATGAACAATCTCGAATCTGAAATTGAAGAAAAAGATCACGAAATCCAGCGAAACAAGCATATTATGAATGAACTCAAGACACAGTTGCTGGATCTCGAAGATACAAAAATGCAAATTGAGCGCCTACAATCGGAGCTCGATACAAAAACCAAAGATATTGAGAAATTACAGGAAATAATTGATGGACTAGAAAAAGCAAACGCAGATTCAATATCTCAAAAGCAAACACTGGAACAACAGGTGGAGAAATTAAGCAAATCTTTAAACCAAGAATAGTTTGATGTTACCTTTTAAAATAAATAATCAATATTTTCTATTGTGGTTTCCTATGGTGTCATATACAATGGACGAGACCCATTGTACAACAAATTATTTTGCAATTACCTCATCACATTCTATAGATGGATAACGAAATATTTAAAGTATCTTCAGTAATATTGCTTGCATTATCACTAATCTGCAGCCTTGGAATAGCAGGATACTTTGTAATCACACAAAAGAAGACGTCGTTTTTCCAGCTAATTGTAATATTTCAATTCATAAATGCACTGTACATGATATACCGTACCGTTCTGTATTCTGCAAGTGAAGATACACTTAGCCTGAATGCGATCCCGTTGACGCTTGTCAGCAACATAATTTTGTACGGGATTGACCTGATTAATCTGCAAACTCTGAGTTTATTTTGTGTACTGGACAGCAAAATCACTCCAGAATTGATCACATCGTTGCGTGTGATACATACTGGATTATTTCTATGGTGTGAAGTAGTGTACATTGCCAACTGGGTTATTTACGACAAGGAAATAGTTCTGTCAACAATATACCTCGTAATTTTTGCTAATTTAGTGCTACTTTTACCCCTACATGTTCTGGGTGGTGATGTCGATCGTTTATGATACGACGCAAGGGCTATTTCTGGCTCGACTACTGTACAAGAGGTTCTTGCGGAGCAGCATACCGGAATTAAACAAAGATTCAGATAGCATAACAAAGAAGCGGATAATTGGTACGATATTATTCTTTCTCTTAACTCTCAGTCTGCTGGACTGGATTGCTGCGGCAGTGTACTTTATGGGCAACCTCAACACTTCATGTAAATACTATTAATTTAGTGACTGTACAGCTGTTTTACAATAACATTGCCTCGTAAAGTTTCCTCATCACACAGTAACCAAATTCTGTCCCAAATTTCAACTGGTAAGATCCAATTCTCTCCTGGCACTTGCATCACTTTTTTCATTGATATTGCCACAATGAATTAGAGTTGGAAAGAATACTCAGTTGAAAAATCTTTATATTCCTGCACCATTCAAAAAGAATATTGTGAAAACTCCAATTCTTTTGTAAATTAACAAAGTATACTATAACTAGAACTTGTCGAGTGGAAATGTGTGGCATGGCAGCTCAGTTTCAAATCCAATGAAATTAACCGTTATGTAAATATATTGGCGAGTTACTCGAGAGAACCACACCAAACCCGTTCATTGTAGATCAATCCAGCTCCTTTAGGAGTGAGCTCAAAACTAGGTGCGTACTCTTGCTTCCAATCAATTGCTCCACCATTTAGTTTTGTAGTCCATTTGAAATCTTGTGTGAACTTTGCAAATTCTTTTGGTTCAAAAGCACTTTTGACTGGTTCCTTGAGGAATTTCAAAAAGAATGAGCCTGGTACTTTGCCATTGACTTTTGACATGTATGTTGCGATAAAGACGGAATTCTTGGCAGACAGATTTGTAACATCAGAGAATAGCTGTTTCGCGTCCTTTAATTCCAAGTACATTAATACACCTTCCAACAGCTAGAATGTTGGTTTCTTTGTATCAAACCCATTTTCTAGCAATTTTGATTCCAATTTGTCCTTGGTAAAGTCCACCGGCACAAAAACAATTTTGGAGCATTCCAGTGGGACATTTTTTACCAAGCTCTTTTTGTATTCTTGTGTGCCTGGAAAATCCACTTCAAAAACTGTTGTATTCGATAGGGATTTTAATCTCCAGCTCCTAGTGTCCAATCCAGCTCCTAAAACTACTAATTGGGGACGAACGTTTGCTTTTACTGCCTCATCAATAACAACACTTCTGAATTGAACCATAATTGAAAACTGTTTTCCCCAAAAAGGGTAGTATGACGAACTGGGAGTCTTGATCTTTTGATTTGCGATATATGAATATAACCATTTCCAAGGTTGATTTTTGAGAAACTTTGAAGCAATCGGATCGCTGAATTGCGGGATTAGTGGAGACAAGTTTCCGATTGCTCTTTGAAATGAGATTACTTGTGCAGTATTACTTGGTTTTCCAACGCGCATTTGCAAGATTGGCAAAATGTTTATTATGCCGGGCAAGCTGCAAGTTACAACTCTTGAATATATGCCAGCCTAGTCGTATTTCAAAGTGTCAAACTGTTGGTCATTCCCCTCAGAGATATGCTTTGTTGGATTTACCAGTACTTTGACCGCAATTTGTAATTCAGCACTCCAAAATTACAAAGTTCAAGTTGAAAGCAACTTGAATTTGGAAAAAGATATAAACAGCCATTCGAAATGAAAGTATATGATTCATTTATTTTGATTTAGATTTTTAACAAGACTCTGCCTTCTGCTGCTGCCATTCGGACTGCGAGTTGAATGAGAGTGCCCATCAGTAATGCCCCACCACACATAAGTATTGCTGGAATAAAATTGATGCTATTGTCGGCCATCTTGAAAGCATCAATCATATAGGCACCCAATACCGGACCAAGAAGAGTGCCAAACGAGGTGCCAAAGAATACACATGCTGTTTTTGAACTGAGATTCTCTTTACCAAATAAACTTGCGGTTGCTGCGGGGATCACAGATATATACCCACCAATACAGAGACCGTATGTGATTGAATATATCAAGATGGATGTTAAATCGTGTGCGAATGGCCAAATAAAAAATGTAGAGAATGACGCTACTAGTAACGTTCCGACTAAAACATTCTGACACCCAATTATATCGGCAAAGTAGCCAAGAACTAGTCGTCCAAGCGCACTGGCTCCATTCATCAGTCCCAGAATCAATGCCCCTCTATCCTCTGACAAGCCATTTTGGACTGCGTATAGTGTGATGAAAAAGAAAGGAACGAAAAATCCAAATGAGCTAAACACACCAGCTGCAGCCATTCCCAGAAACTTTATGTCCGATAGAAACTGTAATAATGTTTCACTAGTGTTTTCTTTCTTGTGGTTTCGTTCTTTGAGAAACATTGCGCAAATAAATGTGATTGATCCTCCAATAATTCCCAAGTAACGAAGTGAATTTTCCCACCCGTAAAGATCCAGCATCTTACCGATTACAGGGCCGTAAATCAATCCGCCTATTCCGCTGCCTATATAAGCACTTTATACCTGTAGCAGCGAAACCCGCTGCAAATCCTAGTCTTCTTTGGAACCAGTGAGCAAGAACAGTAATTGCTGGATAATATGAAAGCGCAGCGCCAAATCCAAATACTATTCCCTGCGACATCAATAATTGGACATATGAGACGCTATATGATGCGAAATATAATGATGCAAACATGATTATTGAACCTGCAGCAGAAACTACTCGAAATCCGTACCGTTCCGCCAGTTGTCCCGCGATAACGCCAAAGAAGGTAATTCCACAAGCAGCAGAGGCTCCTATTAACGAAATTCCTATGGTAGATACATATTGAAATAATGGCACTGATTTGTAGTATTGTTGAAAAATACCAAATGAAGAGACCACGCCAAATGTAGTGGTATGAATGATGAATGACAGTATCATTTGGAGATTGCCATAACCACCCTCAGGGATATCTACTATCGGAATTAAATCTGTGTCAACTGTCTCTGCTATCACCGCCATTGTTAGATGTCAAAAGATTAAGGAAAGATTTCGTGGAGAATGCAGGAAACAATGTTTCCAACCATACAAACATGTATGATTTAGGGTATATCTACCATTCGGTAGATGTTATTGAAAAATTCAAATTTAGGGGGGAAACTCTAGGTTCGTCCAATTATGGTATACCGCGAGACGAGCTCGGTTTTGCTTATGGTTAATTCAGACTTGGTAAATATATATATTCTCACAATGGGAAGAATGAATATCCATATAATGGCTGATTATTCAGGTTTATCTCGAAAATTAGTTGAAGCAATCACAAAGACAGCCAGTTCGCTATCAAATCCAACTGTTCGCATTGGGTTGGAAACCCCATTATCGACCGCTCGCTGCATTATTGAACAACGCGTCAATCAAGCGAGAATCCCAGTTTGTTTCTTTTGACGTGTCAATCGCCATCTGATTTATAGACCCACCATAATAATTGATCATGCTCAACTCCTTTGGATCAGATACAACATATTTTATTTATCTCTAATACCAGTACTACTTTTATCATTAATCTCCAAGCTTGGTTTGAATATAGCTGGCCATACACTGTACACTGACAAGTTTGGATGATCAATCCGACCAGCGTGGGTCATCTTTGCAGAAAACGGCATATATCCCGACATCTGATAATCTATTGGCATTGCTACCGGCAGACTTTTAAACATTAGGATCGCTCCTTGTTTTGACATCATGTATGCGCTTGTGCAGTGTCTTGGATCTCCCATATTTGCTGTTATTTTAAAATTCCCTTCTTGTGCTATACCATCCTGTGGCAGTGTGTCCAAGTACGTTTGAATGCATTGGCCCAAATGAAAGATGGAATATGATGCGGGTATATGCTCCAACAGTTTGTCAACAGAAGCATTTTGGTTTGCAAGCACGACATCATCTTCTACAACCAATGTATTTTTCTTGTTGTCCTTTAGTATATTGTAATAAATCCAAAAGCTTTTGACATTGAGGGAAACCTCACCCGGCCGTAAATCATGAAAATAAGAATTACGGAAAGGGTTGTTGTTCCTTGTTTCTCTATTTTGAAGTATCAGTTTAGTCCATTCAGGGGTTAAATCTTCCTTGTCAAACCCAACTACAGCCTGTATTTCCATCCCAAGATCCTGCGACAAGTTTTTAATATTATCCAGTCTCTCAGCAGCTCTAGAATAGTGGTTAACATACACTGCATCTACACTATTCATTTTTCGAGCTGCGGAAGGGGATTTAATTGTTTGCGCAACATTTTGGGATGAAGAAACCAAATCCAAAGTAGCCCTAGTGGACAGTTTTCGTTCGCCAATATGCTGGCACAGTTTGCATGGGAAATTTCGCAAAGAATTATCAAGCATACCTGCAATTTCCTGGGTAAGATTGTGTTTCCAAGCAAATGCCCCATTGAAAAAACTCTGATTGAATTTGCTGACAAACTCTACTACCTGCTTTGCATCGAGCGAATTCATTTTCTTGAATGTACCAAGTGGTGCATAGTCGTGGAACTTGCCCATCCAACTCTTTTCAGTCCAGCTATAAATCACAGGCGTTGAAAAAGACAAGGATTTCCAAAATTTTGGGACTATAAATCCATCTTGATCGAAAGGATCGACAATCAAGGACGCCTTTGCATGCCTTAAAACACAATCAATATCACTTGTATTACACGACACTGTGTAATTGTAGCCACATTGATTGTCTGCCACTACAATCGGAACTGTTTTTTGAATTTCTATATAAGATAGTAAATACCATTCAAAAATAAAGATACACGCATTTTTTGTGTATTGTTTGCACAGAGCACTGGATTCAAGAAAACTGCAATGTAATTTTGTTTTTCTTTGAAATCAACCGTTCGACAAAGCGTTTTGTTGGTTTCCAATGTTTTGTGAACTTTAAAAAGTGCTGGCGCAGGGTATGTCTCTCTGTGGTCTTTGAGTGGGATTTTTTCCATGGCTGCATACATGTCTGTTCCAAACCATGTGTAATCCCTCATATCCATTTCAGAGGTTGTTTGATATACAGTCTTTGTAAAGTGGAGTGCTGCATTGGTTGCCAGGATTCCTACAGTTACTGAAAAAATACCTTTTGTCTTGTCTGTGATCAATCCATCTGCTTCGGCAGCAATCTCATCGTAACTGTCCGAAAAATAGAACTGGCAGTAAGCGGAACACTGTCCAGGTTGAATAAAGCTGAATTCTGTTTCCAGTGACTTGTCAATTGCGATACTGATTTTGCTCATATTTCTTTCCAGTGTGCGTCTGATCATCAGCGGCCCATCTTGATTTATATATTCCGTATCCAATGCAGGAAAGTGTTTGCTTGGAACCACTTGGATTGTTGGCGTGGGGATAGAGTAGCTTTGCACTTCTTGGATACTGTCAGAATTGGCATTCGTCCAGTCCAAGATGTAAAAAATGTACAAGAGGGATAGCGCCGTCATCCCAACCCTTAATACCCGTCTCCTATTGCCTATCAGTTCCATGCCAGATAGAAAAAAAGCAAATATCCAGAGTCAAACAAGTACCAAGACGCCCCAGAAATATGCACCAGGAAGGAGCAAGCCGAGCCCGATTCAAAATGAAACAAATTTCAGTTTCACAATGGAAATGCATTGCTGATTTCGTGCCTAATTCCATCGGCTGAGACTTTGCTTTCGCAATACTGGAATCCAGGGAACCTGTATTTTCATAGAGTACCCAGCAAAAACAGTGTGATTGCAAAGTTGGTATGTAGCATTAGCGTTTGAGGTTGTAATCAGGCAATGATTGCGCAGCGCTGTACTTTATGACAGCTCGCTCTGGAATTCGCCGCAGCAATAGAGTCCAAGTCGATAAATCATCGACTCTCTGAAACAAAGTCCTGCAAAGAACAAATCTCTAGAAACAAATAGGTATTCTACCCATGCTCTTTTGGCTCTCAATAATTATCGCACTTTTTCTAAAAAAAAATACAAATCGCCAATGTCGTGGCAACCAAACCAAACAGAATTACAGACTCTCATCCAGCTGCTCCAATCTGCAACTTCTGGGAATTCATCAACGCAACAGCTGTTGCTCAAAGTATTATTTTTTTGACAAAGCAACTGGAGCAATATCAACAAATTCCAGAATACAACAACTACCTTTCGTTTATCCTTTCAAATAAGGAAATTCCAGAAACGATTAGGTTTCTTGCAGGGATTAATTTGAAAAATTCATTGAAATCAACCTGGCTACGATTGGACTCTGCCATTCTTGATTACGCAAAGGTAATTGTGAGTAACCCTAGGTTTCTATTGTTAATTATAGGCATTCTTCTATCTAACCTAGGCGGCAATTGTCAACGCTCTTTCTGACCAATCAAGACAAATTCAGAATATCGCAGGGAGCATTATTTCAACTGTGCTATGCATTGAAATTGAACGCTGGCCTGAAATTATTCCTTTGCTTTTAGAGTTGCTGAAAAATCCGCAAACAATCCATGGAAGTTTTAGTAAATCATTATTAATTATAGGTAAATTGTGTGTAACATTAGATGCACTGGAAAAAATTTGTGAGGATGCAGCAGATAAAATCGAAAATCGTGGGGTTGCCTTGGTTCATGCAATTCTCTCTGGTAAATTTTGCTGACACCAGGAATCATGCCTCAGATTGAAAACCCAAATGGTCGCGTAAGATCTTCTGCTTTGAAATGTTTCAACCAATTCCTCATTATCCGCTCAAACGCTGTTTGGGATAATATCCAAATGTTCATGGATATGTTGTGCAAATTAACCAGCGATCCAGAGCCAGAGGTGAAAAAGCATGTATGCCATGCATTCAACAATATTGTTGAAATCGAGCCTAATATGTTGGTTCCTGTCATTGATGGTTTGCTTTATGCTAATTGCAGGTATCATTTCATTTGTGTTGTTTGCAAGCCAGGACGAAGATCAAGACTTGGCAATAGAAGCCGCCGACTTTTGGTTGGTGCTATCTGAACAAAAAGTTTTGCATGTCCATATTCAACCCTATCTTCCTAAAATTTTGCCTGTGTTGTTGAAAGGGATGGTATATTCTGAAGATGAACTGGAAATGCTGGAAATGAAACAGATTGTGATTATAGTTAATGCTAGGATGCGCGAGTTGCCGATAGAGAAGAAGATATTAAACCAAGATTCCACAAACAAAAGAATCATGAATTAGAAGGAGATCACCAGCCAGATGAAGACGATGAGGATGATGAAAGTGATTTCGACGATGATTTTGGGGAGGATTGGAATCTTCGTAAATGTTCTGCTGCTGCACTGGACGTCCTGTCGACTGTGTTTAACGATGACCTCTTGCCAGATTTATTGCCTGGAATTAACCAAATGCTGCATGCGCAGGAATGGGAAACTATGGAAGCAGGTATTCTTGCTCTCGGAGCTATTGCCCAAGGTTGTGAACGTGGAATGGAGCAGCATTTGCCGGTATTAATACCGCATTTGGTGACCTTTATCAATCATGAAAAGCCGCTAGTTAGATCGATTGCTTGCTGGACTCTGGGAAGATATTCGGGTTGGATGGCCAATCCTAATTTGCCGTTTGAAAATAATACCAGTGTCCAAGAACATCACCACAAGTACATGCTCCCAGTATTACAAGGATTCTTGCAAATGTGTCTCGATAACAACAAGGATGTTCAAAAAGCAGGCTGTAGCGCGTTGGCCACTTTGGAAGAAGAAGCTAGAGAATCTTTGGCGCCTTATCTCAATCCAATTATTGATACCATCGTTAAATGCTTCCAGATGTACCAGAAAAAAAACTTGTTGGTGTTGTATGATGCTTTTGGCATTTTAGCTGAATTTGTTGGCGAAGAACTGGTCCCGTATATTGATCGATTCATGCCGCTGCTGATTGCAAAGTGGCAGCATCTAGCCGATGACAATTATGATATCTTTCCACTATTTGAATGCTTGTCTTCAATTGCACACGCCCTTGGTCCAGCATTCCTACCCTACACTGGTCCAGTATGGGAACGGTGTCTCAATATGATTAAACATAACCTCATTGCTATCCAGGTACCTTTCCGTAACGTAGAATTACAAACAGAACCCACAATTGGAAATTCCAGACAAGGACTTTATTATTGTGTCACTGGATTTGATTTCTGGCATAGTTCAGGGATTGGGGCCAGAATCAGAACAATTTGTTGTTGGCGGCCAAGAACCCACCTTGCTTCCGATACTCAAAGTAACTGGTAGAGACGAAACGCCAGATGTCAGATCCAGCACTTTTGCACTTATTGGGGATTTGTGCTCTGCATGTTTCCCAGCTCTGGTTCCCCATTTACCAGAGATTTTTGATATGATTGGACATTCCTTGTATTTGCCTGTTGACGGAACTGTTTTATCTGCAATGAACAACGCAGCATGGTCCGCTGGCGAAATTTCAATTAAATATGGACACAATATGGAAGTATTTGTCAACCCATTACTAGCTAAACTTATTCCTTTTGTTTTAGCCGCCAACACTCATAGATCTCTTACTGAAAACGCTGCCATCACTATAGGTAGATTAGGGTACAGTTGTCCGCAACTAATCGCCCCTCATTTACCCAACTTTATTGCTCGATGGTAGCTACTACTAATATAGGTGTGCGCAGCTATCGCTTGTACATGACAACCAGGAAAAGGCAAGTGCGTTTATGGGTATCTGCCAAGTTATTCAGCAAAATCCAAATGCACTTTTACCGCATTTCCAGTCATATACCGACAGTGTCCTAAAATGGACTAATATCAAAAGCCATCCACAATTGCATGCCACTTTCCTTCAAGTACCTTTAATTAACATAGATGTTTGTCATGTTTAGAGATGCAATGGGCGATCAATGGAGCGTCATGGTTGCCAGTTTCCCTGAAAATATGCAAAGAGGATTAAAAGAAGTTTATGGACTATAAATAAATGTGTTTGAAGTAATCCAGCTAAACTGAAATTAGCTCATCCATTTTATTTTTTGGACCTAAATCATATTTGAGGTAGAGCTGGTAGCATCTTTCCTTCCCAAAAACAACAAATCCTTAAGATGGATAAACACAATCACCATGATGGAAGCGTGTAAATTGGCGACACAGGCAGACAGGAGAAAAGTAGAATCAACTGGGTAACAAACAATGTTGTAAGTATAAAGCGCGATGCCGATCCAATCACAAAGTACAAGAGTAAGACACATCAAGATCGATTTGCGCAATTGCCTTGTAATCGAAATCTTGCTGGTTACTTTTTTGAAATTGTAGACCACATATGTCAAGTAAAACGTTTGAATGTCTACATCAGGAAAATTTACTGTCATAGCCGACGGTCACCAAAGAGAAAGCGAGCAATCCGTATTGCACGTACTAGGATTAATCTCGATTACCAGTGTTACTGGTGCGGGAACATTGTCGGAATACACGATTTGCAAAACCAGTCCAATGGAGCATACAATGAAAATAAATACCAGGGCAATCTGTGCAAACTGGATTCGCTTATCCGTGATTTTTTCATTGACCACTTTAAACAGACCCAATATCTAATTTAGCAAAAGTTACTTCCAAGTTGAGACTGTTGATGGTGTAAAATATCACTGACGAAAACAGAGCACCGATATGGAACCACAGGATATTGCGGATAAAAAAGTAGTATACCAAGTAGACCAGCATATGTGGGATAGTTAGCAGCTGAAAAATTAGCAGTTTTGTTTTCAGTTTGTTGCTTGCACCAACATCGTTCTTTACAATTTTGTAGATTACAAACGCGTTTACCAATAAAGTGCCGACTGTTGCTATAATTGACAGTTCGCCAGTGACTGAAGATAGGTTTAGCACCGTCGCCATTTATAAGAATTTTGAAAGGATTTAAATGCTGATGTCATTCTGAGATATCCTTGAATTCTTGTCACTCTTTACATTTCGCACAATTCAGTCTAAATATTGTGCTGAAGGCGAATCATTCCTGTGCTGAGGGCGGATCATTCCTGTGCTATCGTCAACTCTGGGTTGGGGCTACTTTGTGATTCTTAAACTCAGGTTCACAAAAGGAAAAGTTCAACTGCAGTTAAACCCAAACGCACCAGCTCAAACCCAGTTGTTTATTACTAGAAATCATACACTCTTCCGTTCTTTTCCCAATCGCCATATCTGGTAGGTTCTGCACCTTTTGGCCCATTAACTTCACCAGTAACAGGATTTTCATTGCCTTCAAACAACGGTTTTTGCTCGTAATGGTCCGGATGTTTCTGGCTACTTTCCATTTCAATGCGTTTCTGGTTATTCTTTAGTAAATCCAAAAATTCCTGCTGTTCGTGCATGTCCCCGAGGGGAATGGGCCCTTCTTTTGGTTGGTATAGTGATATTGGTCTGGAATGGAACAGCCTTGCCCTGCGAATGAATTTGGTCAGCATTTAAAAGTGATTCAAAAATTCTCAAGCCACAAAATAGTAGAGTTGCTCTTAATTTGCAAATAATTTACATGAATCTGGCACTTTTAAAGAAATCTATTATGCAATGTTTTTAGTGTCAATTGTATGTTTTGGCCACGGCACTTGGTGCACTTCATGGTCTTCTGGATACGGTTGATGGAAAAACAGCAGCTTGTCGAAAATGCTAAACAGCAGGATAAACACCACGTCGATAACGACTGTCAGGGCGGCAAAGTAAGTGCCAAAGTAAAAGCTCTGAATCTGCGGGAACGTAATCATTTCCTGCTGCTTGATTTGGAAAATGCAGTAAAGGGAAATAGTCTGGCACACCAAATGCCCAATCACATTGATGTTGATCAAGAACTTGAACAGCCGCCTGACTATTCTGATTTTGCTGTTTGATAAATCAAGTTTTCTAAAGATCCACGAGTAGCCAGACCATACTTTGATATTGTCCAACAACACAATGAGGAACATTACACCAAAGAAACAAGCCAAGCCCTGTAGTACTTGGACAAACCTCCACATCTTGCTGTCACAAAAGAAATTGGTATCAATAAGTGGTCCGGCCGTCATTGAAGTAGCGAAACTAACTGATTTGCAATATTCAAAGTACGAATACGTGTGCCAGTCAGTTCCATATTCGTAAATGATTTCAGTACTGTCCAAATCAACAAACCTGTAGGAAAACCAAAAAGCACCAAACGTATAATCAAATGCGGCTCCTTGAGATGCAATGTTTCTTTGGCCGTTTGTGTGGTAGATATCTTGGAGGAATACAAGGCAAATAGAGACTATTAACGGTATAGAAAGCAACAGAGAGTAAAAAAATAGTCTTGGATAGTGGATAGACACCTGGGTTGCTGGGTGGTCTTTGATCTTTCGACTGCGGAAAATCGATTTCCAATTTACATTTGGGTTGTGCAGCTTCATGTTTGTCCGGGCCTTCATGCTTGTTTTTATTTTGTAAACTACGGCAAGCGCACCGTTTCCTTGCCTTTTTCAGTTGTGGTTTCATGTGGACAAGGCCGACTGCTTATTACACCGCTTTTGCTATACAGCAGGAATGAGTAAGAAATGAACTAGTTTATAACAATGCGGCGTTAGTACTCTCCTGGAATGTGGGATTTATCTCTCGATTCTCCTCATCCCATTTATGGTGAAACACCTGAAAACATATAAATCTGCTGTAGATAAAAAAAGCCGCAGCTTACTTTATTTGGATGCCAAGGATCTTAAAAACTCCGCAGTAGTGAATTTTCTTTGTATATCCAGCGGTTTGCCCATTGACTTTATTACAGCGTCCGTTTCTTCTCTGTCCAGCTCGCTACACATATTTTCAAGCACCAATATCCGCAGCTCAGGTGGTATCGATAGTAACTGAACAGTGTGTCTTGCAAGTGCAAGTTCCTGGCACTGCCTTTTCTTTAATTTCTGCTTTGCGACTGCTCCATCAATCAATTCCAGTTTATCTGTCAAGACATCATCCATAGCCCAAGTGCCGTATCTGTTACAAGTATGAATATCAGCTCCTTTGGATATCAAGTACAGTGCCAGATCATAGTTTTCTCTGATGATTGCAAAGTGCAAAATAGAATACCCGTCAGTGTTGGTAGCGTCTATATCTCCGCCTTTTCCAAGAATCAAATCGGTTAGTGCTGGCTTTTTTGATAACACTGCTATTGCTAACGGTGACAATCCCATACATTGGAAATTAACATTACTCCCTTGATCAATCAGATATTCAATAATTTCAATGTTATTTTGCGTGGTTATTGCAAGCGCTAGAGGCGAAAATCCTGATTTTGAGACTACATCTAGCTTTGCTCCTCTCTCTACCAGTAGCTTGCAGCAAGCCAAATGGCCTCTGCTGCAGGCGAAATGCAGCAATGTGTCCTCAGTAGGCGATGGTTTGTTTACGATACTTTGGTTAAAGTAGTAGTATAATCCCGATAATCCGGCCAGAACAATGAGATTCGCTACCAGTGAGATTGAAAGCACGAATGCAGAGTAAGTCAAAACCACAGCAAAAATATCCAGATTTCGCCTGTATTTCTTTTTGGAACGAGACGAAATCAATCTTGCGAGTGTTGCGGCATCTCCATTTTTACAAGCTTCAAATAATTCCATTGGTGCGCAGAAAATTTTAATCTATTTAAGCTGGGAAGGGCTGAAGGTGCCACGTAGTCTTTCACCAGCCCCAGCAATAGACAAACAGGTAAATGTCCACTTTATTCACCAGCCAATCTGCATCCGATGGAATTGGATCCATCAGAGAGTGCTGTGCGCAAGTCAGCATTGCCATCGCAATCACAGCAGCTTGGATAACATTACGCCAAATGATTTGCAAATTTTCTCTCAAATAACAATATTACAGTAGATAAAATCTGTGCTTGGCGTTTTTTCCTTTTTTTTATATCTTGTTGGATGGTCAAAAGTTCAATACCCAGAGAAACCGCAAGGAAAATCAAGGAAAAGCAACTCAAAACACTCCAGCAGTATAATCAAGAGCCAATAGTTACTGGATTCGAGTCGCTGGTAGAGTCTCTGAAAAAACAAATTGTCCAGGAATCCCATATTATCGCAGATTTGCAGCGAAAATATTCAAACAATACTACCTTTTTTATTGCGTATATAACTAGCTGGATGGGAACCCATTCAGCCTTTCTATTGATTTTTCCATGTTTATTTTGGTTCCAGAATGAAAACCCTGCAACTAGTGTGTACAGAATATATTCCCTGGGACTATTAACTTGCTTGGGCTGGAGTACTTGGATATGCGGTGCAGTAAAAGTAGTTTATATCTGATCCTAGGATTTCTTTATGCTGCCTCGTCCAAATTTTCCAGTTGAGCAAATGGACAATTCATCCTCTGCAGCAAATGAATATGGCATGCCTTCAACTCATGTCACAAACGCAAGCTCATTTGCATTATTCACATTACTATTTTATCTGCAGCATAGCGGAATCTCTATATATTCCCCATTTATAGTCACGCTTTCATTCGTCTACGTACTGTCAGTAGCCTTTGGTAGAATAATATTTGGAATGCATTCTTTTATAGATGTCGGATGTGGATTTATACTGGGATCTTTTATCTCCATACTGTATTTTTTGATTATTGGCTTATTTGAAGAGATAGTCACCACTTCCAAGCTAGGTATTGTCTGGCTAACGCAGCTCCTATTATTATTGTATTGACATGCATACTAGCACTCATTGCGCATCCGCAACCCCTAGATCCGTGTCCTTGCTATCAAGACTCTGTATCTGCGATGGCTGCTTGGGCAGGCGGTGCAGTAGGAGTCTGGCACAGATGTTTAACTTTTTCCATACTAAATCACACAAAAATAGACATATTTTCTTGGCCAACCCGACTGTTATTTGGGACTCTGGTATTATTTGGGTACAGATACTGCATGAAAGCCCTCTTATTAAAAATAATACCATTAATAACTTATTCGCTTCCTATTGGGTAGAAAGTAGCTAATGTAGGTATGAATACAGAGTGTTGCCGATCGGTCACCCATATTACAATATCCAAGACCCAATAGGTAGATATTCTGCTGAAATGATTACCAAATTCTTTGTGTACTTTGGATTGGGACTCTTGGCAGTAGATTTAATTCCAGAACTCTACGATTATATAGGATTGTAATATATATTCTGTAAAGAATAATTTACATTTTTATTCAGCATAATTAAACAATTATTATTCTCTAAAGAATTTCAGCACTGTGGGAGATCGGGATATTTTCGGTGGTAAGGAAATCAAAGTCTATGTTAGAGCAGTATTACATCAATATACACTTGCAATTGCAATATTCGTGCTTGGGCAACTGCTTCGCTGACAAACATCATTTGAGCTGGTAATTCTGGCAAAATTCTTTGGCTGACTGCGTTGTCTGAGGTTTTTATGCCAGCAGCATCTGGAAAATGGCCAATTAGTTGTAAATGTAAGTCAAAAAAGTCGTCAAAGGTGTGGTATACGATTGTTGGATCACCTTGAGAGATATACGTGATTTGTATTTTGTAAGTGTACTGATGAGCTCCATTGGTTTTTAGCACCTCCAAAACAGTTGCTTTTTTAACCGGTCTGTTGACGGTTGTAGGGTTCTTTTTGTTCCTATAATTAAAGCTGAATACCTGTCGACAGCAATATTCGAGCTTGCCCGAGAATGTACCAGTGATGGCGGAAGAATATCACTTTTCTTCATTTCAGGCTTCTTTATGCTATCCGCTTCCATCTGCATTGCCTTGATTTCTGCAGTGACGTGGGATAGAATTGGAGCGGCGTGTGTTGCATCTGGTGGAGTGTTTTGAATATGTTTTGGCACTAGGATCTTTTTAGGTTCTCCGCTTTCGCCGTAACTGGTTGCTGGTCTTGTTCCTGGTGCCGATTCTGTGCTTCTGAACTCTTGAGAATTGCTAAATGGTTTTAGTTTTGCCGCAGTCAAAGGCTTTGGCGCTACTGTTGGACCAATGGCGCTCTGCGGACGTGCCCCTTCGTTGCGCAATTCGACCAATTCTTGTACCGAGCCTCTTTTTGAATATAGACCTCCTGGACTGTGCGAAAGGTCTGCCAGCGACTTTTGTTTTTCTGTGGTTGTGCTTTCGCGCACTTCTTTTTCACAAGTAGAATTTAAATCAGTTTGGGACAGCGCTTTAATATTTGCCTGATTGATTCTGTTCTTTTGTGCTTTATACTCATTAAGGGTGGATTCGATGGTTTTCATCCAAGTTTCCCGAGAATTGTAAGAATCGAAAATTAAAATAATTTTCGAATGTCCCTGATGATGAACTTCTATATAAAAGTTTTCCGCTCAATTAATTGATCATTACCATCTTCTGCGGCGTCTATTAGGTTGACTGACAAGACATCAAACGCAACCATGTTGAGTAATTTGTATTTATCCCCATCAGGCTTTGCAATTACAAGCATGTCATTGAAGAGATAGACTTCTCTCTTTTTACGATCTCCGTTGGCGTTATAGGCATCTATTGATCTGGACTTTACCAAACTTCTTGACGGAGCAACCAAACTGACTTTCTGGCGTTAAAAACATTTACGGTCAAGAATTTTGTTTGCAATTCAATCATTTTATGTACATTTTCGGTATGCCTCGCTCCTTCGTTGATGGTTGTAACCACTGTTTCGATTTTTAATAATGCTTTGTTGAGGTTTTCCATATCTGGATGTGATGGATCAGTTGCACGGATGAGCTCCCGCACCAGCAACGGGTACTTGCACACTCTTTGAATTGGCTTTAGTCTGGAGTTAGCTCTATTTACAAAAAGTTGGCCAGATCCAAATTCCTAGAGTCAGGGTGTTGATGCGCTCCCTATTCTTAGACAAGTAAATACATCCAAGAATTTAGCCACTGTCTTGTTTTGCCTTACTGTCTGCAACTTCATTAACGCGTAAGGATGGTTGCCGCAATACATGGTATACATTTTGAGGTAGTCGCTCTGATGTTTAACAAAATGTACCACTCGGATAAATATTTCTCCAACCAGGTTGATTACAGGATTGTCTGCCTGCCTTTTTTCCAGAGATCGGAACAGTTCCTTTTATTAAAGAGTCAATACTTGATTTACGGGTAAAACTTGCTCAATGTTTGAAAATATTATTGACATGTCCTTTGGACGTATTAATTTTGATTTCTGCAGTGGTCTAATATACAACTAGTGTCATTTGTGTTTTACCTCGCAAAGAGTCTCCAAATCTTGGATATAATCTGCTTCTGTAGTGATGATTTCAAATATTACTTCTTGTCTTTTAATTTCGTTTTTAGTCATGCCCAGTTTTGCAACCTCGTCTGGCCCACCCATAAAATCTACCCAAAGAATTCTCTGGCCAGGCCCTCTAGGCAAATTCCCAAGTTTAGGCGTCGTTGCTAATTTCGCGGATGCAGGAGGTGTCAAAGTTCCAGAGCTTTTTGATCTTGTATCCTGTTTCTGGGGAGGTTTTTCGACTGCCAGTTTTTCTGATATTTTATCTGCAAGTTTGCCATTCTCACTGCTCATTCTAATGTATTTGTTGTACCAATTTCTAACCTGCGAGCCCGAACTAGCGTCTTGCGGAGCTTCAGCAGTTGCAGAAGTTGGGGAAAGATCCATTGCGTTTTTATTGCGATTTTCCTCTTCTATTGTTTCTTCTTCAGACAATAACTTGATTACTGATTCGGGGAACCATCCTTTCGTTCCATTGCTTATTCCATACATCCTCCCATTCTTTGTTTTGTCAGGATATATTCCAATCACATCCATTTCTTCTAAACTCAACTCTCCTGGATCTTTTGCCGCGTAATCGCAAATGACGGTACCATATACTAATTTCTCGCTGTCTGGAAGCACGATATTAACTTGATGTTCTCCTATTTTCCTTGGAACTTCAGGATTCTCTAACGATTCATAGAGCGTTGAATTGATTTTTGCTAAATCTGCTATCGAATTACCCAGCGAATAATCCATTCTGCTCAAATAGAATTTGTAAAGCTAAATCTTCAGTCTGACGTTCTTTTAGGATTACGTCACAATACAACTGGCCTCGCGACTCCAAGTTCTTAAACTAAAAAATGGACCCTCAAGATGAATTGAACCAAGATTTAGCAAGCCAGGAAGAAGAGCTGGTTCAAGAATGTACCTCTATGTTAATTTCAGCCTCAGACCACGTACGAACAGAAGCGATAACGGACGATTTTATCACAGATAGAGCGACAATAGCACACACAGTAATAACAATATAATGTAGAATGAAGCAGAAGATACAAGCGCAAATTTGGAATCTCAAAATGTCCAGGAGCAGCCAACAGCAGAAATTCCTATAGAAGACCTTCCTCCGCTTCCAAAAGCCGAGAGCCAAAAGATTAATGAACGAGAGACTATCGAACAGAATGTACAACAAACCCAACCGGAAGAAATTTTGGAACCTGCAAAAGATGAAGCTGTAATATCATCCGAAACGGGGAAAGACTCAAAACCCTCAGTTACATTTGACCTTCCAACAGAAGAAAAACAGAACGAGTATATGGAGGATGACGAGGATGAGATAATGCCTGCAGATCATGTAACAATTATTAACATTCAGCCGCTACTGCAACGTGTACAACAAGCTATATACAATCAATTGAGTAAATATGAACAAAAGCTCATCTTGGATGTGCGCGAAAAGGAGGAGCAAAAGACCAAGGAAATCAAGAAAAGAGAAGATGCTGGTGTCGAATTGTACACCCTCCAGCAACAACTAGCTCGATTACAAGCAATATATGAAGGAGCAGAAGAAAACTTTGGGATTATTAAAGGATTGAGAGTGGATGCCGAGCGACTGCTGAAGCACACAAAGTCAGACTATCAAAAAGAGCAAGAAAAGCTAAAGCAGCACACAAGGAATAGTAAAAGTATTTAATACTAGTGGAGCAGCATCAAAACGAGTTGGAAAAAATATCACGGACCCTCAAGCAAGTAGATTTGTTTGGGGAAGAGCTTCGATCAAAAATCCTGGTTGCAAAAAGAACTACATTAAAGGCAGAAAAAGATATTATTAAGCAGGAAATTGAAAAAAAGAGACAAGACTTTTACATTGACCATCTCACAGAGCAATTGAAAAAACTTCAAGAAAAGAGAATGACTTACGACTCGCAAATATTAGTCCAGCAAAAGGAAACACAATCTGCTGTTCAGACTCTACACGAAGCTGCGGTCGAAATGCAGGTATGCTTTGCTTATGTAGGCAATTCAATACGAAAAACGACAACTTTTGAATCAGTGGAAGAGCAGTTTGATTGGGCTGAAGAAACGTGAGGAAATGTTGCAGGAAATTGAAGCGGCAATATCGTATTTGCAAACTAACAAATAGGAAAAATGAAACTGCTCTTAATATTATGAACACTGAAATATATGGTTTTAAAAGAACGCTGAGAAACTGCCAGGATGAAGGAGAAAATCTCCAGAATTTACTAACAAAGTTAGAAGGAGAGACGGATTACATTAAACGCCAAATTTCTTTGGTGAAAGAGCAGCGCGAAAAAGTATCAGACTCATATTCAGTGTATATGAAGAGTTTGAATCAAATAGAGCAAGAGTTGCAAGGTTGTCAACAAGAGCGGGTCGCTGTGCAAATGGAAGTTAACCAAGTGCAAAAGCTAACTGCTTTAAATGCAACAAAGACACAAAAGGTGGATAAGGAAATTGCAGAAAAATTAAAATTACAATTAAGTTTCCAAAAAGGCGCTCAAGGATCCCTCAAAGATGGCGCAAAACTGCGACAAATCATCCATGAAAAAGAGACTGCTGCAGCAAACTTCCACAACGAGTTGAGTTTGGTCAATCTGGAAGCTTTGAACGCCGAAGCTAGGATAAAGACAATCAAAGACCGGCTGAAAGAGGTGGACGTTGATATGGCTGAAAAGAACCAGCTTGTTGGGAAATACGAACAAGAAATTAGGCAAAATAACGATTTGCTCAGCAAAAAAGCTTCTGAAATGGATAGTTTGAACAAGAAATACGATCAGATGACCAGCGGAAACCAAGATGCACACATGGGTCCGCTAGAAGCTACAATCTACAACATAACAAAGGCAATTCAACAAAAGGAGAGTGGCATCTTGGAATTACAGCAGTACTGGTTGAAAGCACAAAATGAAATGGTCACAATCGGCAAGGACAGCTTGGATATTGCAGACGACATCCAAAATCTGAGAATGCGGTTGACGGTATTGAATAGGAAAAAAATGGTTGTAAACAGTAATACCACATTAATGTAGACGCTTTTGACACAGAAGAAAAACAAATCAAGGAAAACAACCGAAATATCAAGCAGCTGCAGATTGACATGGTCAAAGTAAACGCACTGCTATCAAAACAGTCAAGTGTTTACGAAAGGATTGAAGAATCAAATTTAGAAATCGAACAAAAATTCAGAGGAAAGCTTAAAGACGCTGAATTGGAATCAATTCACCTTGAAGCCCAACTTGAAAAGATTAAACAAGAAAAAGAAGAAGCCCTTGTGGGATTGATCGAAGCAGAGTAATTCATCTTAACCAAAGGCGCCAAATGATGCTGTGGGAAAAGAAAATCCAGCTTGCAAAAGAAACACAGTCAGCGCTGGATCCAAACGTTGGAGCCACTGAAATTAGAGAAATGACTCTGGAAATCCACAGGATGACTTTGCGCTATGCCAGTATGCTGAAGCTACAAGAAAAAATGATTGCAGAAATGGAAAAAAGTGTTTATCGAAGGGAAAGCATTTCTTCAAAGTAATTGGGATTAATTTTAGAGGTACTTCTAAACCAAAGGGAAGCAGCCAAATCACTCTGCAAAAAGCAATCATTGACTTGCAAAAGAAA
Source organism: Terramyces sp. JEL0728 (assembly GCA_027603945.1). Taxonomy (NCBI): domain Eukaryota; kingdom Fungi; phylum Chytridiomycota; class Chytridiomycetes; order Rhizophydiales; family Terramycetaceae; genus Terramyces; species Terramyces sp. JEL0728. The sequence continues at coordinate 71,172 of JADIIU010000026.1, read as the reverse complement.
GTTCAGCAGGCTGTAAAGGATATTATGGAATGCGAACAAGGTGAACAAAGGTTAATTCTAGACAAAGTAGATTTGCAGCAATCACATGAAATTCTTCGAGAGCAAATCGAGGAATCGATTTCATCGTACAGTTCTCTGGAAAGAAAACGCAGTGATTTAGATGTTGAATACGATAAATTAATTGCTAAAAAGCTGATGACTGTAAACTCGACATTTGTCTTTCAAAAAGCACACCGCAGATATCAAGATTTGAAAGGTGGAAAATATGTGTTTGTTCAACCAGACCTGGAAAGTAGAATCGCGGATACCGGTAGATATCAATCCCGCTGTTTGAAGGTTCAACAGCTGCTGAGAGATTTACAAGTTGAAGCGCAATATAAGGTCAAGAATATGGCAGACCAAATGGGCTGGTTTATTGAGTCAACGGTGGGAGAATTGACGGCACTATAAGTTAATATTTTGAAGCAAATAAAGTTGGTAAAGCAAATATCAGGGAATTTTCTCACGAGTTTATTAATTTAGGGAGAGAAGCCTTTTGGCGCTGAAGTTGCCGGCTGGATATATATGGCAACCAATTCATCTAGTGGTAAGCTATTGCACAGAAAGTCTCTATAGTCTTCAACTTGAAATGCGGTTGTGACAACAACACAAAATTCATCTCTGCAAACAAATTGCGGATCATCAGTCAGTTTTCTATAATTCTCTTCCAGTTTCATTTTCCTGCCGGATTCAGATAGAATATCCAAACTGGGAAATATGTCTGGATGGTTGAATTTAGTGACAAAATTTGTAGCTGAATCTCCCATATGGAAAACAAAAGTCTTTCCGTGCTTCATTGCATTGAGCAGGATTTCTTTCATTTCTTGTAAGCACTGGGGAATTGTTTTTGATTTTTTAACGAATGCTTCAATCATGTACTTTTTCGCATCTAGAAACAGCCCGCTGTAATCTGCAGAATATTCAAAGAACATGTCTACTCTATGTGTCGGATCAATTATCAGAGGAGTATAAGCCCTTCTTGGATGTGTAATTATTGGCTCGATTGTATCGACAAGAGCCCTGATATCAATCCTGGTTAGTTCTGGATAGACTGGAAATGGGTTTGGTTCGTCAGTAATCGGCGCGACGATTCTTTGGACTGTCGCTCTTCTATGATTCAGCATTTCTTCACTTTGGAATATAGTGTTGTCTATGATACCGCTATCTGAAATAGTAGAACATGATTCATCTTCATTGTTGCCAATATCCAGCAAACTTTCGCTTTGGAAGGAACTATCGTTTGATTTCGGTAAACCTTCAATTTTCAAACTATCCTTCACTGTATTGGCAATATCCCCGTTGATATCACTGGTTAAAATCCTTTCCACCTCAGCGTGTCTCTGGTTGAGCATTTCTTCACTCCCCCGGATTTGAATAGCTGCCTTTTCGATAACTGGTAAACTCGCCAATTGCCCATGGCGGGTATATCCACCAGACTCTAACGAGCCTTCTCGTTCATTCTTTTGGATAATGCTGCTTGTAGAGTTATTTGAATCGCCTTTTCCTGTTATTGGCTCCAAGAATATCCGGTTGCTTTTATCAAGGCCAGAGTCTGATGCATTCTTGATGCTATGGATGACTTCCGGAGCTTCCTGGGCAGCAAAACATTTGCTCTTCGGGATGCTATCAATGGGCGATAACTTTATGGATTTCATGGGAAATTTACCATGGATAAAATCAAACAAATGACTAACCCACCCATCGTCGAAAAATCTGCTCTTATTTCCGCTTGGTATTTATCCAGTTTCATCATATGTTGGATTAAAGCTTGCTTTTTTATATTTTTTGAAATTAGATTTCGAAATGGGAATAACCCTAACTGCCTCTGTTCCCAATGATGGTGTATTTTTTGCAGGTAAATTTTGAATGACAATAGGTATTTCGGGATTGATATCAGGGGAATTATTCAGTTGCACCATCACCTTTACGAACCAAAATGCAGAGGAGCCAGAGCCAGAGATTGTACCAGAGCCATCTCAGCCAAAATTAAGGTCGACCTTGTCTATAGACACATTCAGATCGTTTGCCGGGTCGATAGTGGAATCGTTTACTGGTAGTTCGCAACCAACTCCTCCAGCGGATAATTTATTAAAACCAAGGACGTTCGACAATCTAACACGCACCATCTCAATGAGCGGAGAGTTACAACCTGTGGTAGAAGTATTGGGGAATAAGATTGAAAGCATCCCGGAAGATGGAGTACTTCCCCCAAAATATCCATCAACGCTCGAGTCTAAATTCAAAGCAAAAGGAATAATGCACAATGTTTGTCGTAATTGATGATAGGATCGTGCGGAGGAAAAGGAGCAGCTATTACCTCAGGAAAATGGAGGAAAGTTACAGCTGGAAAAAGTACAGGAGAAAACAGTGAATAAACGACAATCTACGGTGTTTTCAGGACAGAATGAAATTGAGCAGCCAGCTGTATTCAACAAGAATCCTAGAGGTGAATTAAAAAAAGAAACAATTGCATGGGCATTTGCGCAGGTACATTTTTGATAACAAGATTACTGGACAATTTACGGTTGACTCTAGTTTCATAAAAGAATCTACCCTAGAGTTATTAAAGAGCAAAATCATGTACAAAACCCCTGGAACTACTTCAGCGAATACATATGGCGGTGGAACTTTATCGACAAACGAAAAGCATTTATCACGCACAGGTCTGATTTTACTAACAAGCCCAAAACGGACTACCATTGTACAATACCCCACCAACAATATTATTTTGCGATCAGGAAATACCGATTGGTGAATCGCGATCATTCACATATGAAATACAGCTACCGAGTGTATTACCACCTTCCCACAGAGGAAAGCTGATTAGATTTACTTATAAACTAATCATTGGTATTCAAAAAAGCGCAGTTTCTAGAGTAACCCAAGTAGTAACTATACCCTTTCGGTTTTTCAATAGAACCAACTACGATGGATCTAGACCTGTTTTTGAAATACTTAACCCTGTTATTTCAAATAAGGATGAAAGTAAGGTACAATCCTCTACTTCTTCCGGGGTACCTTCTCCAGTTGTTGCAAAACCGCCCTCGCCTGGATGGAGGAGTGCTAAAAGTCCTCACACCAGCGGCTTAGAAATGGAAACATCAACGATAGATAATATTTTAAATGTATTACAAATTAGTGGGAAAGGTAGTTGTCTACTAACTGCAGTGTCGTATGACATTAGTAAAAATAACGAACATGTCTGTCAGTTAATACTGCCCAGGCTAGGATATAGACTAGGCGAATCACTTACCTGTTTACTAAACTTTTCACAAAGCTCATTGCCCTGTTTTCACGTTTCAGTATTTCTAGAAACAGTGGAAACAGCAGACCCAGCGTTTGCCAACAAACCAAAGAATCAGATACAAAACCATACCAAAACGTGTTACGGTGAATTCCACCAAACTACATTAAATTCGCGACGAGTAGTAGTGTCGCTAAACATTCCATCCAAATGCACACCTGATTTCCAAACATCAGCAGGTAGATTTATATTAACAAGTTTCGCTGCAATGGAGTGTTAGGTTTGAGTTTATTACTGGTTCGGGAAAGAGGATTCAGAATACGAGCAATGTGGTTGATGGGTTTGTGCATTCTAGGGCTATACCTAGGGCAGATGTTGAGCCATTTGATTGTGTAGTTCCGTTGAAAGTGTATGGGGCTCTCAAAACCACTAAACAAAGACGCAAAGTACTCGAATTTGAAATAAATTAATGGAGTGTGTTGCTTCTTGCGATTATCCAAGCGGTGAATCTATAAATCTTCCAAAAGCACGATACAAATAGTTGTGCCACTTTGCCAAAAATGACCAGAGAAATTGACATTCAACTAGAGAAAACCAATTGGACCCTATGGAAGTTCCGTGTACTATTATTACTCAAACAAGAAAAGCTTTGGGACTACAGTACGCAATCCGTAGTGAAATCAGCTGAATCAAAGCGCTTTCTCTTTGAAACCCTCTCGCCAGAATTCCAGCAATTAACAGCAGAAATACAAACAGGCGACTTGCTCTGGCAATTCCTACTAGACTATTTCCAACCACAAAAACCACAGGTTGACAATGCAAAACTAGAGATAATCAAAAAACTCTGTTTATTTAAAAGCGATAATATTATAGATTACATGAATGGGCTGAATGAAATTGTACAAGCTGAAAAGGAGTTTAGCTTTAATTTGAATGAATTGGGGATTGCGCTTGCGCTTGCTTCTCTTCCACCTTCTTTCAAGAATGAAATTCACACGCTGGAAAGTCTGGATTTGGAGAGTGTTTGTCTGCAGTGGAGTAATGCTGAGCAAGTGCTTGGCAAAGAGATTTTCTCTCTCGTCCCAAATGTTACCACTGCGGGTAATCCATTGACTGCACCAGCCAAGAGTCATGGTAGACAAACACCATCAGGAAGAGAAACACCATCAGGAAGACAGACACCAACGGGGAGACAAACACCAAGAAAGATAGTCAATAGAAACACTCCGTCAATGCGGATCCAGGAACAAAGGACAAACCAGCCCAAATTAGCAAGATTCCAGATGATTGCAATCAAAGAAACCTTTGAATCATTCTGCAAATTCGGTGGAGGTTCTGATTTAAAAACTATGGACGGGACCAGATTTGCAAAATTCTGCAAAGATTGTTCAATAACAGACAGTAAACTCAAGCAACACCAAATCGATATTATTTTCAACAAGATTAAATCGCCAAAAGAGCGCAGGATTACCCAGTCGGTAATTTTTATTAATTCAGCAATTTATCGATGGGCTGGTTTTGATTGCAGAAAGCAAGTATCCAGAGATGGGAGAGTTTGCGTTTTACCAGCTGTTTATGGATATATTTGAGAGTGGTGGTGCACCTAAATTGTCTGAAACAAAAGCTTGATTACCAAGACAATAAAGCTTGATTACCAAGACAATTAATAAACCCTTATTTGATTCGTCCAAGAAATCCGGCCAAAGAACCCTAGCCCTAATGAGTAATAATGATTCATGATAAATCACAGCAAAACAAATACAAGTTTTTTCCCAAAATGTTGACAGCTCTGGGTTCTTTTGCACACAAATACTACTCACTATCAAAAGATGATCCAATGTACATCACACTAGCAGTATCAATACTTCGGCTGCTGTCGAAAATCACACCAGAGATGTTGAATATTCCAAAACAGTTAGAGTACCATGAATGTGAATGTTATACACTTTACCATGAACCCACATTTACAATGTCGTTTTTTCTAATGCGAAAAAGCCATTTTATGCCGTTGCATGATCATCCAAATATGACTGTGTTTTTCAAATTAATCAAGGGAGAAATACTGGTAAATTCGTATGAAATAATGTACTTTATGTTAATGTAGAAATAAGGATACGTTAATGGCTAGAAAGATATCCAGAGTAATTACGCCGAAATCTTTATATTCTGGATTGAAATTAGATTCGCAAAGGATGAATTTACATTCGTTTTATTGTCTTTCGGATGAAGCCGTTTTCATGGACATCATTGGCCCGCCATATAATGAAACCGATCGCACCTGTACCTACTACGAGGAGAGCGGTCTGGCTGCTTGCACAGAGCAAAATCAAGTGGAGCAGATTGAATTGGATGGCAAGAAAATCATTTTAAATACCTATTCGGAAGTTAGATTGGAAAAAGTAGAGTTGGACTATAATGTGTTTTCTACTATATACCAGCAATAAACTTTTTTACCATTTCACTCTGGTAGTTTACAAAGCGTAGCGCTCTGTTGCTACTATATAGTTGCTCATTCCTGTGCTAGGATCTTTAACAATATTTGCAGTGAGTGCTTGGTAATGCAGTATAGAGCGCTAGTATCAGTGCACAGGAAGCATTACCACGACAAACCACATATATATAGCAAGTCCACAGTGGCTTAAATTAAGCTCAAATAGACGTGGCTTTGATAGAATAATTTAACTTGCAAAAATGTCTGCAATCTTGCAATCACTCTTCCATCCGTCTGAAATCTATTCGCTAGTAAAATACAAGTTGCTAGATGAAGCACCGCCAAATACCAAACTCTACCACCTCTTGAACGCAACTTCTAGATCATTCGCTCGTGTAATTCAATCACTGGATCCTGAAATCAGATTGGCTGTCTGTATCTTTTACCGTAAGTAATATTAATATAGTTGTACTTCGTGGTCTAGATACAATTGAAGATGACATGACAATAGATCCAAACGAAAAGGTTCCTCTCTTGCGAATATTTCATGAGAAATTAAATGAAAAAGGATACTGCTATTATGGTAACGGCCCGAATGAAAAAGATGCTGTTTTATTGCACTCGTTTGATTGTGTAATTGATGAATACTCGTCACTCAATCCGAAATATCAACTAGTAATCAAGGATATCACTAAAAAGATGGGTAATGGAATGGCAGATTTCATCAACAAAAAAGTAGACACAGTCGAGGATTACAATCTTTACACTCATTACGTAGCTGGTCTAGTTGGTATTGGTCTAACCCAACTATTCCAAGAATCAAAATTGGAAGGGGAACTGGATTTAGAACAAGCAAATGAAATGGGGCTGTTTCTTCAAAAAACCAATATTTTAAAAGATTTTCTTACTGATTTGAAGGAAGGAAGACTGTTCTGGCCTAAGCAAGTATGGGAATTATATGTCAGGCAAGCGATATTAATTTAGCGATCCAAAGGAAATGGCAATGGTTGAAAATAAGCAAAAGGCACTTGCATGTTTAAATCACCTGATTGCAGATGCGCTCGAGTTGGTACCATCAAGTCTATCATACATGTCAAATTTGCAAAACCATAGTGTATTCCATTTCTGTGCAATTCCACAAATAATGGCGATAGCAACGTTGCGTTTATTCTACAACAATTACAACGTATTCCAAAAAAGTGTGAAAATTAGACGCGGACAGGCGGTTCAACTTATTTCCATTACTGATTTTGAAACAATGAAGCAAGTTTACTATGATTACGCGCTTGAGATTAACGAGAAAGCTAGGAACGCCGATAATGAAGATGATTTATCTTTTGCAAGGATTAGTGAGGCTTGTGCAAATGTAAATTGCTTTAATGTAGATTGTAAGGTGGATTCGTGACGATGATCAAAAGAAGCAAGTCGGTAGAAAGAGCAAGACGCCGTATATGGTTTATATCTTGGTTATTATCATTGCCATTGCTATCAATAAATTACTCTGAATTTATGATGTGTGCTATTTAGTCGCGTGTATTGTCTAATTTGATCCTGTAACTCGTGCATCGCGTTGAATGTCCACAAATGCCTCAATGCTAGCGCAATGATAAAAAAGGTTTGCTATTGTCTAAGGCGATCTTGATTCCGCTATAAACAAAATAGAGATAAAACAGGGATAGGAATTTTAAAAAACAATAATCGAATGACGTTTACATTTTTTCATGGCATTGCAAATAAATGCATCGACAAATGAACTACTAAATCAGCTTGTGTACGCTATATGTTCAATAGGAATCCTGGGTTATAGTTATACAATTTGGTCGATATTGAATCTCAAAGGAACAAGGAAATTGTTAAAGATACACTATTTTATGGTTGGAGTGCCAATTATTCATATTATGATCAACTTGCTGGCGATTGTTTTGGTGTCAGTAAAAAGCAGTATTATCATGTGGTTGATTAATTTGCACGTCTGGTTGTTCAATCTAATCGCGTTGCTGCTAGGCAGTGAATTAATCCATTGCTTCCAGCCGCTATTCGTGTCTTTGTCTGATACAAGGATGTTTATGCTAAAATGTCTGATCGTTGCAGTGTTTTTATTGTCCAATGGATGTAAATCATATTCACAATAGTTCGCGCTGTCAAGGATTTGCTGTACACCAGCTCGCAACAAGACAACTTTTTTTCAATTTGGTACATGTACGGAAGTCCTGTATTTTCGCTGGTGCAATTAATTCTGAATAGCAGCTACTTGATTATAATGTTTTATGGGATTTACAAGATCTCAAGGAGGAAATCCAATCGTGCAGAGCTGGAGTTTATCAAATCAAAGTACGCCAGGGCTAATGTATACCTGGTTGTATATGTTTTATTTGTGGTGTACTTTGGAGGTGTCACAGTGCTGATTTCTCGCATCGATACTGCAGATCCGTTCATACACGTGTTTGTTCTCAAACTAAACGTTTTATTGTTGCAGCCGTTTGTCATACTTGGATTGCTGTACTTGAAGCTGTATTATTTACTACTCGAAATTTTTGCAAAGAGACAAGTCACCAACGACTCCAAATCAAAATCAATTGCAAATGGCACCAGCCATACCCTGATTTTGGCTCCACAGTAACCTCAAATAAAAAACATTCAAATATGGCATGTTTATCGGTGATGCGCATCTCAAAAATCATAGATTTGGATATTTTTACTTGCTGTGACGTCAACTTTCACTTTCCATGCAATTGATCATCGACAGTTATACCGACAGCACACTCAATCTGTTAGTGTATATATTCTGTTCATTCGGGATATTTTTATATATTTTGGATATTCTGACAATCATACGGCTGAATGGGACGCGTAAATTCCTAAAGATGCACTACTATATGATTGCACTGGCGGCACTACAAATAATAATCAATATTCTTACAATAGTTCTAATCCACAATCCGGCTTTTATTGTGATGTGGTTGGTAAATTTTTTCGTTTGGGTATTCACATTGCTCTCATTTATGCTGGCTTGTGAGCTGATTCACTGTTATAAACCGCTATTTCCGAGCTTGACGGATACTAAAATGCGCTGTCTCAAGATGTCAATAGTGATAGTGTATCTAATCACCAATTGGGGTAAGTGGAAACTAAACAAAGAAAGAGCATTTAAAGATTTGTTATTTACCAGCTCGCAGCAAACCAGCGTATATTCCATTTGGTACAAGTACGGAAACACGGTATTGGCAATCCTGGAAGTTGCATTCAACATTGGCTATTTGGTTCTCATGTTTGTTGGGATATACAAATGGTCCAAGCGCAAATCCAATCAGCAGCAATTGGCGTATATAAAGGCCAAGTATGCTACAGCGACATTCTATTTGTGCTTGTATGCTTTTCTGGTTGTTTACTTTGGCGTCCTTACTTTTTCAATATCACGATTGGATAACGATGAGCCCTTCACTCATATATTTGTCTTAAAGTTGGACATCCTTCTATTGCAGCCGTTTGCATTAATGGCGTTTGTTTACATCAAATTATATTATTTGTTGTTGGAGATTTTTGCAAAGAAAGATGTAAGGCCAGGCATAGTGAATGCAAACCAGATTTTGCCAGAAACCCTTAAAACCGCAGACACGGCACTGTTAACATAGACTTTATAGTAGGAATGCTCCTAAATCAGTTCAAAGAGCTTTTATCTTCAGTGACGTTTTTCGCAAATGATTTTCGAAATCAACACCTCAGCCAACAATCTAATCAACCAACTATTATATATATCCTGTCCGGCCGTAATATTGTTTTACCTGTATGTTTTAGCAGTAATACTACAGGCTAACGGTAATCGGAGAATACTTTTCATTCACTACTACTCCATCGCTGCAATAACACTACAAATAATCAACAATGTTCTCGCCATTGTGCTTGTTGCAAATCCAAATTCGATTATAATGTGGGCGATTAATTTGAATATTTGGTTACTTGTTCTCTTGGGATTGCTGATTGGCATTGAGCTGATTCAGTGCTACCAGCCGCTATTCCCTTCACTCACAACCACTAGAATGAACCTGATAAAGATACTCCTCATTTCCGTGTATCTCTTGTCAAATGGATACCGGGCATTCAAAGACTTACTCTATACCAGTATCCAACAGGGTAATTTCTTGGCTACTTGGAACAAATACGGAAACCCGATCCTTGTTGCTATGGAAATTGTATTCAATATCGGATATTTCGTAATTATGGTTTTTGGAGTGTACAAAATATCAATTAAAAAGTGCAACCAGAAGCAGCTGGAATTTATTACCGTTAGATATAATCGCGCAATAGTCTACCTTTGTTTGTACGCCCTATTGATACTATACCTATGTGCAGTTACTGTGTTTGTTGCTCAGCTTGATTCCAACGACCAATTCATTCACACATTTGTACTAAAGTTGGATATTCTTCTTTTGCAGCCGATTTCATTATATACCTTTGTGTATGTGAAACTGTTCTACCTGGTACTGGAGATTTTTGCAAAGAAGGATGTGTGGATATCAAATTCGGATTTGCAAATTACCAATAACGACAATATTGACCGCACGTTGCATTTGCCAAAAGTCAATGGATAAATATAGTTATTCTACTATTTTTCATGTTGCCTCTCACACTATCCAACTCGAGTTAAATGCCACTGTTGATATTAATTGAAAATTGAGTATTCAATGGTAAAGAGAACCGCCTACTCGACTGAGCGCACTCAATGGTAAAGTGATCTAGCTCAATCTTCATAGCTATCTAATTGCGCTACAAGAGATCCAGAAACAACAGTTAAAAATCGTGTAATAAGATTTGCCGCATCCCAAAATGAGCCATCACAACTGATTTGAGTCCATAAGGCAATATTTGTTGGATAGTGTATCGTCGTCCAAGAATGACGTCTGTTTCTCTTTTCCAAATGTCAATCGTTATTAACGCATCCGCAGATGCTGTTCTAAACAATCTGATATACATTGTAAGCCCCATTGGAGTACTCTTTAATCTACTGGACATTGCATTGATAATACGACTGAACGGCAATAGGAACGTATTACAGATCCATTACTACACTATAGCTGTAGTTGCATCACAAATACTCAACAATATACTCGTTATGGTGTTAGTAACCATCCCTAGCAGTACTATTATGTGGGTGATTAATTTGAATATTTGGATTTTTACATTATTGGCATTGCTGATAGGCAGTGAACTAATCCACTGCTACCAGCCGCTATTTCCCTCCTTGACTGACTCGCGAATGTACATGCTAAAGTATTCCATAGTCGTTATATATCTACTAACGAATGGATGTAAATATAGCTAATCCTAGGCAGAATATTCAAAAATTTATTGTACACTTCTATACAGCAGGATAATTTCTTTGCTATTTGGAACAGATACGGAAATCCAATCTTGTCAGTTTCAGAAACCATATTCCTGATAGGATATATAGTTACAATGTTTGTTGGGATACATAGAATCTCCTTAAAGAAATCAAATAAGAAACAGCAAGAGTTTATTAATGCCAAATATTCTTCAGCAATTATGTATTTGGTGGTTTATTCGCTGTTGACTGTGTACGTGGGAGCACTCACGTTTATTATTGCGCGATTGGATTCAGACGACCAATTTATCCATATATTTGTGCTAAAGTTGGATATAGTGCTACTCCAACCAATTGCGTTAATGATTTTCATATACGTAAAGTTGTACTACCTCTTGCTCGAAATCTTTGCCAAAAAGGAGATTTGGTCTGCAAACACATCAAAGAGTCATAGTTTGGACAAAGCAGATCATCGCAGCGATACCCAAAAGGTTCCATTAAACATCAGCAAAGTTTAAAGCTAGTGTAATCAACTGCTATGACGTCTTTTAACTTTTCACTCAATGGTATTCATTATAGACAGTGCCGCAGATTCACTACTGAACCAACTAATATATATAATTTGCCCAATAGGAATTATATTTTACCTTTTGGATTTCTACTTCATTATTCGACAGAATGGATCGCGTAAGATTCTGTTGATGCACTACTACACATTCACAGTAATTGGATTACAGATTATCAACAACACACTTACAATTGCACTGGTGACTGCTAATAGCACCGTGGTTATGTGGATGATCAACTTTATTATTTGGTTATTCACATTGATATGTTTATTGATAGCATGCGAATTAATCCAATTGTACCAACCGCTATTCCCGTCACTGACAAACTCCCGGATGCGGCTATTGAAATTTCTCGTCGTTACAATTTATATGCTTGCGAATGGATGTAAGATCAGCTAATTTTAGGTAGGGCTGTGAAGGACTTGCTCTACACGAGCATTCAACAAAACAACTTTTTTGCAGTCTGGAACAGGTATGGAAACCCGGTACTGTCTGTTGCGCAAGTCATTTTCAATATTGGGTCGTTGATTTTCATGTTTTGGGGGATATACAGGTTCTCAAGCAAGAAATCGAGCAGTAGACAGATAGAGTTTATCAAGGCAAAATATTCGCTAGGAAACATGTTCTTGATTGTGTTTGCTTTATTGGTGCTGTACATGGGCGGAGTCGCAATTCTGGTAGCACAATTAGATCGTGAAGATCCCTTCATCCATCGATTCGTCTTGAAACTAGATATATTGCTGCTTCAGCCAATGGCGCTTATGATTTTCATCTACCTAAAGCTGTACTACCTGCTTTTGGAAATATTTGCAAAGAAAGAAATTTGGTCCACCACCAACTCGGTAGGCAAGCTAGTCGCTTGTGAAGATTCTAATACTAAAATGGCTACTATCGTTAATAAATAAGCACCTGCCTTGCGACATGATATTCAAAAAATAATGTAGCAAAGTTCTTGTAATAGTCCCAGCAGCATTGTTCAAAGTACAATTCTGATTGTTCATAGAAAAAGCTTGATTTCAAACTCTGATGGATACTTCAAAAATCAATCAGCTAGTATATATATGTTGCCCGATAGGAATATTGCTGTTTGTCGCTCTTATCGTAACAGTCATTTATTTCAATGGCACGCGCCAGTATCACTTGGTGCAGTATTTCATGATCATATTTGCCTCGCTATTCATAATCATTGATATACTGGCAATTATATTAGTTTCCGTAGAGAGTAATATCATAATGTGGCTAATCAATTTGTGTGTTTGGTTGTTCACCATGATTTCAGTGATGGTTGGTACCGAGTTGGTGCAGTGTTATCAACCACTATTTCCAGTATTGACAAAAAACAGACTGAATGGTACTAAAATTACAGTGTTTGTCGTATACGTACTTTTCACTGGAAGTAACTGTATTTGACATAGGTAGAACGTGCAAAGATTTGCTGTTTACGAGCTCTGAAGAGCCAGGATTCTTGCCAATGTGGTACAAGTGGGGTTCTCCCGTTGCAGCAACGCTGGAAGTTATCTACAACATTATATATCTCTCGGTAATGATTGCTGGTATCTACAAGATATCCAAAAGAAAGTCAAACAGGAGGCAGCTGGAGTATATCAATGCTAAATGCAAATCCGCACTGATGTTCCTCGCACTGTTTATCTGTGGTGTCTCGTATTTCGGTTGGGTGGCTGCATATATCGCGAGTATTGACAACGACGACCCTGAAAGTCACTTGGAGATCCTCAAACTAGATGTGCTATTGTGCCAACCAATGGCAATCCACGTGCTAGTGTTTCTTAAGTTATATTATATCTTGCTGGAGCTGTTTGCAAAAAAGGATGTGATGCACTCGTCAGCCAAATCCAAAGTCAAAAAGAAAGGGAATCACGGAGGTGCTGAAAGGATTGAAACGGTCTTCGGATGAGAACCCCAAGATTCCAGGACACTTGCACTCTATCAATTGAATAAACATTTCCATTGCGCATAGTTTCATCATTGAGGCTCAATGCAAGCCCATTGTTATAAAAGAGCATCCAAGCCAGATTCACTAATGAAATTGAACCACCAACTAATCCTATATACCATTTTTTCATTAGTCTCAATCACAGCAATCAGATCGACTATCGCAAATCCACATGAAACAGCGCTATTGACACTTGCAATACTAAAACTTTCAATTTGTGTAGTTGGAGTCGTTTGCACATTTTTTAACCAACTGATTATACTCTCGTTTGCGATTGCTATTGGGATGATTGCTAATGCGGGAATTGTGCTTGGGATTGCATTTTCCACCGCCTTTGCCAACCAAGAAGCAGTATACTTTAGAAATATTATTTCAGATGCTAATTTCCAAGACTTTTTTACAGTTGAAAGAGTGATTATTATTATTATATTGACGGGCCAGGAGTTGCTTGGAATGTTTTTGGTTTATTATATCCGCTGGTATGACCGCAGTTTGAAAATGCGTAGAGGGTCGATTCAAAAGCTCATTCAATAAAGTTGTATCTTCTGTTCCTTTTTTCCCACCACTGACTGCTACGAATATGTAGCCAGCACTACACGGAATAAACAATTTAGCTTGCATCCGCTGAAATCATAACCGCTGCAGTCTCAATAACAGACTGGTGCTCCACAGCCTTGAAATGCGGTTTCATTTTTCGCGAATGCATCAAAGAACAAACTCACTCCAGCCAACTTCACCAGCACGACAGCACTTTAGGTCATTCTCATACAATTCAAATACGGAAGAGTTGGACATACTGGATTTAATTCAACTGGAATGTGATAAGAAAACTACAAATTTCAACCTTGCGAACAGGAATTTGGTGCATTTGCCTCCAGAGATAAATAAACTGGTAACGCTTGAAAGGTAGTTTCATTTTCATTTAGGTAACAGGATTGTAATAAAAGACTTGGACTCAATAATAATAGACTTCTTTCGTTGCCGATCGAATTGAAAGCTCTTGTAAACTTGCGATATTTAAATCTTCGGTCAAATTCACTGCGAGAGTTTCCCTCAGCGGTACTCTGAATTAATATAGCTTGGCGATTTACAATCACTGGAAGTTCTGGATATTTCGAAAAACAAAATCAAGAAATTTCCAACAGAATTTGGAAACCTGATAAATTTAAAAGTACTATCGATATCGAGGAATAGAATACAAATGCTGCCGAAATATCTTGCGAATATGAATCAACTGAATGTATTTAAAATAGGTAATTCTACAACTAAAATCGATTTCAACCCACTGACATGGCCGCCGTTGGAATATCTACAACCAGAGCAGGAAAAAGATCAGGAAGTATGGATAAAGAAGCTGCGGAATTACCTTGCAGAGAATGGTAACAAGAAACTAACGAGATCCACCGGCGCCAAACTATCCTTTGATACCCGCAGAATTGTCACCATCTATTAAAGAAAAGGAATGCACAGAGATAGTGTATACCCTGCTGTCAAATATAAAACCACAGGACGCAATTGTCGAATCTTTTCTTAACGTTTTGTTTGCGTCGGTCGAAATATATAGAGTATCTAGGTATATAGTACTAATAAGATATATGACTAGACTGTCGCTCATATCGAATGCGAAAATCAATTTCGATATTGGAAAAATAGAATCAAGCACAAAGAGCCTCAACTCACAAATAATAACCACCAGCAAATTGATCAAAGAAAGCAATATCAATAACATCATGCAGTTACTCAAATGTACACGGTCGGTGGTGAACAGCGTGTCAGAATTGGATGGGTTTCAAAGCATTCTTGAAGAAGGTCTTGTAAAGTAACATATGTTAACCCAGTGACTGGAGCAAAGTGAACCAATCACTGCGTCAGGCCATTTTGAACCTGCAAGATAAATCAAAGTTTGAAAACCTAGTATCTCTCCTAAATAGACTAAAAGATTACGTTTCTGGTACAGATTTACTATTGATTCAAAAATGTCTGTATTATAGCGACAAGAAAGACTTGAAGTGTTTGCCTAGTGTATATAAACTGCTACGGAACTGTCAGGGGTATGGCATTAGCAGTGATGGAATGAATATTTGTGCCGAATTGGCGAGTGAAGCAAAACGGCTGGCTAAATAAATATATCCTTGTAGACTAATTTGTGTGCGGTAGTCCGCATCAAGCTGCTATAATCTCGCAAAAGGATATAGAAACACTTTATTTATTCAATTTGATATTGTACGATATACTTTTCAACTTCTAATATTAGTGGGACTTACTTGAAATTAGATGCTTACCATAAGTGTACTTTTTTAACGATGGTAGTTGGGGTTTAATCTTTGTTACCAAAATTAATTTTTGGTTTTCAGTAGCAACGTCCAATAACTTTTGTACAACGTAATTGGCGAATTGATCCTTCATCATCGTGTATAATGGAGTTGTTCCATCCTGCTTTGTGTGGATTACTTCGTCAATTATTTCTTGGCGGTCTTGGGGAGATCCGTATGATACACATTTTTCTACAACATTTGAAGCGAATTTGTGCTTGGACATGTTTAACACATGGCCCTTTACTTTAGAGATTACAAATTGTTTGTCCTTGGGTTTTCCCTTTTCTAATATATGCTGAATTACGTAATTTCCGTATTGGTCTTGGATAAGACTAATCGCATAGCGATGCAGCTCTTCTAATAATGGTTCCTATCATTAAAGCCTCGTTACTGTTTCTTCATCGCTACAGTGTTCAAAAATTCTCTGGATAACTCTGCAGCCATATGGATGTGTAGCCAAGGCATAGACTTGGCCATGGAACGCATCAATAATGAACCTGATGTGGTCAGGATCAACTCTCTCCACTGCCTTTTGGATGACATGGTTTCCATTTTGATCTTTGACACACTTCAGTACATTTCCTTCCAACTCTTTGATTAAGATGGATTGCAGTTCATGAGAAACGTATTCAAACGCCTGAAATTAACGGAAAATACCTTTTGAACGACACGGCAGCCATACATTTGAAGAGATAAATTAAGGATATTTCCTTCCATTTTGGAAGCGAGTTCTTCTTTCTGTTGGGCATTACCGTGTTCAAAAAACTTTTGAATTACATAGTTTCCAAATACATCTGTGGTCAACTGCAATGCATGCGGTAATATTTCTTCGAATACCATTTGCTTTTCATCGTTGGTAGCTGTTTCTAGTTTTTGTTGAATAAATCTAGAGCCGTGTTGATCACCACTAAATTCAACCACGCTTCCAGCAATATCCTGACATTAACCACAAGTACCTTTAATTCATACTTTTTGTTTTTGTTGTTTCTGAAATCTTCCAATAATGCTGATCTGCTGTTTGGCGAACTATCGTGATTCGAGGTGGGAGAGGTATCCATACGATTGCGCGTGGGGCTAGTGGCCGTTGCACTTTGGTAGCCATCTCTTCTTGAATGGGATTCTTGTCTGGTTGGCTGTTGATGTGAATTGCTTTTTTCCCATTGGTTGGAATTATTAGTATTTTGTGTTAATCTTAATTGCATTTGGATTTGTTGAATTTGTAGTGGAGAAAGATTGCCTGCAGCACTCAGTGCAGCTAATGCTTGGGCCATAGCTGGGTCCAACAAAACATCATTTGCTTTGTCGCTGTCCACTAAGCCTGGAGGTGCTCCGCGAGCTGGGGAGTTTGGATTGGAAAATCTTCCTTGAGCACTAGCTGGACGATTTGGAAAGAAATTGCTGTCGTGCTCGAAAAGTCTGTTTGAACCTTTTCTATCGCCAATGTTTGCAGCATTATAGCTTGGGCTAAATGCATCAGAAAAGTTTGTTTTTGCAGCACTGGTAGGACCATCTGGGAAATGACGTGATATTGGAGTTCTTGAACGATTAACAACGGGAGGCTCGTCCTGCTTATTATAAACGTATTACCTTGACATCCATATTCTGTATTCCATAAATAATCTCTTGAGCAGTTGGCTCCCTCTTTGAAGGGGCAAATTGCAGACGGGTAGGTGGCGTAGATGCAGCTCTTGGGATGGGAGACGCAAATACGTTATCCTGGGAATCAAGCGCAGCGTTGAGCAATGCAGTCATTCTTATTTCATCTTCTTGAGTGTCATAATGGTCGATAAAGTTTTGATTTGATGATTTTGGTCTTGACAAAACTGAAGACGCTCTTGGGTACTGTTCAGTGTCTAAATCTGTCAAGTTTTGTCTAAGTGGTGAATTCATCATCTCTTGATTAGGAATCCCCCGTAATGGTGAATTTGTTCCCCAACTAGGGTTCATTTTCGAAGCAGAATTGACGGCGTTTGGCGCAAACAATGTAGGTGACTGGATAAACGCAATAGTTACCTGAGTCTTTTCATATCCTGCAAAATTATCCGTCTTGCTCATACCAGGCGGTGCCCAAAGTTGCCAACTTTGAGCAGGTGCATAATTTGGTGGTTGCATTCGCGGTTGCAATCTTGAGTTTTGGTGATAATATTTGGCGTATTCAGGATTGTTGCGCAAGTCATCTTCTTCAAAATCCTATATTATTTAGAAATTACGGCAAAATTCTACATTAGAAAGTAATTTACATTATCCTGCATGATTAATTGTGATGGTGGAGCACTGGATGAGCGATTAATATCCTGGCCAGTAGATGAGAAATCATCCCACCCACCTTTAGATTGAAGCATTGCTGCTAGCTGGCGTTACAACGAGTTACCTGTCCTTTTGGTTGTTGATTTTTGGCTTTTGGGGTGAAAAATTGTTGTTGATCCATGATTCAATTGAGTTGTAACTGTACAATTGCTGATGATACAAATTGGCAGAAGAAAAAATCCACCCAACAATTGATCAACAATTGACGCCACGAGTGAAATGGGATAGACATGGAGGAAACAAACCGCAAAATTACTAAATAATGCAATAGAGGCAATCGTGGAAATTCGATTTTGTTTGTGGGCTACGTAGAAAATTATAAGCACCTCCTTCCAACAGCCAAAAATTAAAAAGATAATTTATTGAGGATCATCAGGGATAATACCATATCGCAGTATATAGCAAATAAAATTTTTATCCTTTTAGAAACGCGACTTGTAAATATCACGAGAGATGGACATCAAGGTCGAAACTGCAAGATCGATGGATGCGCTTGGAAATGACAACTCTTCGAAAAAGAGTTCAAATTCATTACAGAGTGACAAAAATGTGGCATCTTTGAAATCCCAACCAAATATAAGCAACGCGGATGGCTCGAAACGCGCAAGTTTCAGGGTACGAGATAGTATGAGATCAATCAGAGAGTCCAACACATCTATAGATAGACCAATAATCTCACTATATCCTAGAAAATCAGTTTCGATTGTCTCGCGGGATAGCATGATGGCAAATAGAACTTCAATATTGCAACTGGCTGAATATGCCATAGATAGGACTAATTCCTCCAGCAAACCGTCGATAAACACCAGCAAGCCGTCGATAAACAACCTGAACAAGTCTGGTGAATCTTTTGCAAGACCTGTATCACTAATATCACTTAAAAAGCTCAATCAAATCAGAGAATCTGCTCCAAACCTGGCTGTAGACGAAATACCACAACCAGCAATTAATTCAGAGTATTTGGATTACCTAATGCTCCAGCAGCGGCATTCATCGTGCAACTTTATTCAGAAAATTGATTCCAATGAAATTGTTTGGGAAACGAAACAAACACAAATCAAGATGCTCGGACCTCACTTGGTAGGGGGGAAAATAGGGAAAGGTGCGTTTGGTAAAGTGAAAGAGGGACTGTGTGCTGATTCTTTGCAAAGAATCGCTATAAAGATTCTGCCAAAGAAGCGAGTTAAAAAGATGGTAGACACAGTGATACGTGAAATCAAGCTTTTAAGAAGGCTAAAGCATAAAAATATTGTTACCCTGGTGGATGTATTTGCAAAAGTGGAAGATAATGAAGGAAAGGCAGGGATTTTCCCCTGGTTTTTGACAATCGAAGAAGAACCAATTGTATGGATCTTTGAAGACGGCACAGAGGAAGAAAAAGATGTAAAAATTCTCAAATGGTATATTATTATGGAATTTTGCGCCTGTTCTCTGCAAACTCTGCTGGATCACGCTCCAAACCACCAACTAACGATAGCTGAATCCCACAGGTAATCTCTTGTTAAATCTTTTGATATTTTACACAAACCATAGACGGTCTTGAATACCTGCATTCTCAAAAAGTCATACGTACGTAAAGTTAACGTAGATCGTGATATCAAGCCTGGAAACCTTTTGATTACCACTGATGGAGTGATCAAAATCACAGATTTTGGAATTGCCGAGGTATGTCGCACATTAAGCTAGTGCTATGATTTCTATGATGACAAAGCAATGTTTTCACAAACATTTGCCGGAACCCACCAGTTTGTCCCACCAGAAGTGCTTAAAGATGAATCTGAAACCGGGTTTGATGGAACCAAGGGTAGGCTTAACTAATTTAGTGGATATTTGGGCAGCTGGCGTCGTTCTTTACAATATGGTCTCTGGAAGGCTGCCATTTGAATTTGCAGATGAAGAAAATGTTATTGACTTGCACGAAAAGATTATTAAAGGAGATTATGAAATGCCAAAGGATATACCTTTGGAGTGCCAAGATTTGATTTGCAGTACTATTTACCTGAAACTAGAAATTCTACAAAAAGATCCAGACCAGAGACTAGCGATTGAAAAGATTCAAGTGCATCCATGGACGCTTTCATATGTTCAACAGCCGTTAAATTCCGCAGAGAGTAATATTAAAATCTACCAAGATACAAACAACTCGGTTTCTACCAACACAAAAGACAATGACATTCCATGTGATACTACAATGGTTCCGTTCTTGCTGCAATTGCACCAGGAAGAGCTTGAACGGGATCTGGAAGACACTGGAATAATCCCGCTCTGGAGTAGCTCCGAAGACGATGTAAGATTTGTTAACAAAGGTGTCTGGCAAAAAGAAGAAAAAGATGATTAATTGGATAAAGAATGCAATGAAGAAGATTGAATAAAATGTAGTGATCCAATAGTTTGTGTAACTTTAAAATCTGAGCGTTGTTTAACAGCCATTGCAGGAACATTTCAATGGCCCTCTTACGCCAGCGTTATCATTGCGCAATCTACTCGTTCGATAATTATGACGTTTTATATGAGCACAAACGCTTACTTTTAGAAATACGATCCCCGCGGGATGGAAGCACTGTTGGTCCACCCCTTCTTTATCGCGGGGAGCAATCAATCGCACATTCCTACTCTTGTCGTTGATTGCTTGAGTTTGGCTCTACAAACGCCACTTTGACCTTTCCAAAAGCGTTCTGTGAATTTACTTGATATTAAAAAATGTCTGGATATCCCAATAATAATCAATCCAGTGGACAAAGACCGCCTACGCAAGCGAAATTTGCTCCTAGACAGTCGTCTCTATTCAGAGTTCCTCCAGACGTGGTTTCAGGTATTTACAGCTTAATTAGATTATCGGCAAAAAACGAAATCGTTATATCAGAATGAACAGAATGATAGTTCTTCATCAGTTAATTATCAACAACAAAATCAGCCTTATAATAACGGACAGCAGTTTAAACAGCAACCCGCGCAACAAAATCAGCAATTGGAACACCAAAAGCGACCTCAATATACTGGACCTCCCCAACAGCAATATAACGCTCCTCCTCAAGGCCTTCCACAGTCAAACGGTCCAAGTCAAGTTAAGCAACCACAAAGACCATCATTGGATCCGGGCTATAGCATCACATCCGCAGAAATTCCAATAAAAGCTTCACCGATTGTCCTTGATTATCAGCAAAAAGGTGTGGATTCTGGAAGAAAAAATTCATCTGCTCAGTCTCCTACCATAGATAGTGCTGGCCAACTATCAATGAGGAGCGTATCAGAGTCTAAACAGAGTCAATCGAGCAATGAAAAGATAAATGGCACGCTACAGGATGAGAAACTTCCAAGAAATGGATCAAAAGTTTCAAATGGTTCCGATCAAATGCTGGATGACAAAGAAAAAGGAAGAAATGCAACTGCAGTGATGAAAGGATTGGAAAACAAGACTAAACCAGAGTTGCTTGTAATCACTAAAAAGATGCTCGCAGAAATTAACATCAAGAACAGGATAATTAGTGAAGCAAACCACAACACAAACTGGCTGACAGCAGAGTTATCTGCAATGAAAGATGGCAAAATATCATCACAAGACCCAGTAAACGACTTTCAAAAGTCGGTTGCTAACTCTTCAGCTTTGGAACAAGACAAATTGATGCTGGAATCTCTTTTGAAACTCAAATCACAGTTAGATGAAGCAAAATCGGATATTGAGAAGGTAGTTGAGAATTTAACTTAGCATGAAGCCTCGCTATTGGTCTTGGAGAAAAAACGCACTGTCGCTGAAGAAGAAGCCGCATACCTCAGAACTTTAACAGATAGAAATGCAGACGTAGGCAGCTTGGAAAGCGAGAGGATCAATGAGCTTGAAGCACAGCTTAAAAACACAGTTGAAGACTATACCGTTTTGCAGTCAAAGGTATCTCAATGGGCCAGGGCTTCAAAAAGAAATCAAGAAGGCCGGATTGCTGCAGAGGCTGCTCAAAAGACTCTTGAAGAAGACATCAGGGCATTAAAGTCAGAGCTAAGGAAAAAGGGCAGCGGCGACAAGAATTTGGAAAAGCAGATGGTAGTCTTGGAACAAACTCTTGGAGACACTAGAAACCAGCTCCAAGTCATGGAGGATAATTTAAATGATGCGTATACCACGATTGATCAACTGGAAACTGAAAGCATTGCGATGCAGGAAAAAATAACGGCTGAATATGCTCGTTTGGATGAATTGAATGAAACTGCAGACAGTTATCGAATGCGGTGCGAAGAGTTGGAAGGCGAACTTGCTGCGCAGAATGAATATGCGGAAATAATCAAAAAGCGTGCTTCTAATGCTTCAACAATTTTAGATGGCCCCACTCGAAGTGAAATTGACGAATTGATGGAAAAGAATGCGTTTTTGGAGGAGCAATTGAAAAGAGTGGCAATGGAACATGAAGATGTCCAAGAAACCCACCGAAAATTACAAATTTCGAACCAGGAATTGCAATACAACTATGAAATGGCATCAAAGAAAAATGAAAAGCTGGCTCACAAGTTGGGGCCAGAAGCAGTCGCGCAAGAAGAAGAGTACATGAAGAGAGTTACTGAATTAGAAGCTGCAAACAATTTCGCCATCGAAAGACAGCAACAAGCAGAGGTTGATATTATCAATTTAAAAAAGGCACTTGCGCTTACGAAAAGCCAGACGCCATCATTCCAGGATTTAAAAGAAACCCTGCAGGATGAAAAAAATGCAAACAGTGCGTTGAAGGAAAATTTGGACAAGGCGTTAGTAGCAAATGCAGAGCTGGTCAAGAAATTGGAAAATATGGGTCCTATTAATGGGTCCAGAAATATTGGAAATGCTGATAACTCTCGGGAAATCACAACTAATGGAGCAGCCAATGGCACTCACAGTAACATGGACGATGAAAAAGCAGAATTGGAAAATCAAATTGGGCTCTTGAATATTTCACTTCAAGAAGAGAAGCAATACGCTGCAGAGATCGCATCTCAACTGCAAGCACTCCAAGGTGAAAAGGAAGAGGCATTGGCGCAAATTGATGATCTCAATCACATTTTGGCTGAAGAAAGAAATACGAGTGAGACTTTATATCAACAAATTCAAGACATTGAGGCAGAGCAAGACGGTTTGATGAACAAACTTGACAGTGTGGTTGTTCAGCTCAAACAGGAACGGGCTGTCAATGAAAATCATCTCAGCACCATCAATTCATTACAGCAAACCAGCGATTCTTCTGGCCTAGATCGTCAGCTAATTGATCTGAAGGAAAACCTTGCTCAAGAGCAGGAAGCATCCTATGAATTGAATGAAAAGCTACAGATTTTAGGAAATGAAAAGACACTATTGATGAACAAGGTCCAAGAGCTCAATGAAACCATAAAGACAGTGTCTGGCAGCAACAATCCAGACTATGAAAAAGAATTGCAGGACCTTAATGAAACATTGGCTGCTGAACGAGATGCATATGATGAACTCACTGAAAAAATGCAAATACTGGCTGATGAAAAATCTCAACTGCTTAATCAGGTGCAACAACATTTGGAATCGTCAGGAAACAATTCTAATGATGAATCTGAAAAGCAAATTCAAGAACTCACCGAGACGCTGCATGCCGAAAGAGATGCCTATGATGAATTGGCAGAGAAAATGCAAATCTTGTCAGAGGAAAAGAACAGAGTATTGGATCAGGTTCAGGAATACGAAAAGCAGGTTCAAGAATTGAATGAAACCCTTCTGGCGGAAAGAGATGCTTATGATGAGCTAGCGGACAAGGTGCATGTAATTTCAGAAGAAAAGATCAGTTTGCAATCGCAAATTGTTCAACTGACCGAAAAATTGCAATCACTCGGAGATAACCCTCGTGAAAACCAAGCTGAAGTACATCGAGATTTAGCTGTGGAAACGGATGCAGCTGCAACTCTTGCTCTACAGCTGGAAGCACTCGGCAATGAAAAAACACAGTTGGTTGTACAACTTGAACAACTACAAAAGAGAATTCATACGCTGGAAGAAAGTAGCAACCCTGAATTGGCTGCTAAACTTGCTGAACTAACAGAAACACTCAATGTTGAAAGGGATGCTTATGACGAATTGAATGAAAAATTGCAAATTTTGTCTGATGAAAAAGAAAAGCTTTTGAATCAAGTTCAATCACTAGAGCAAGAGCTCCAGTCAACTGGTCGAACTGATCACTTTGAGGGTGAACAAGAAATTGCAGATTTACGGGAAACTCTAAATGCCGAAAGAGATGCTTACGATGAACTTAACGAAAAAATGACTGCCCTTGATGCAGAGAGAAGGACTCATAATGAAAGATCTCTGTCGCATACAACAGAAAAGGATGATCTGCTTTCTCAAATTCAAATATTAAAAGAACAATTAGCTAGTGCAGCAAATGACAATCCAGATACTGGCAAGGTTATTGAAGATTTGAATAATAATTTAATGGCGGAAAGAGATGCATATGATGAATTGTCTGAAAGAATGCTTGCAATATCTGATGAAAAGGCAGGGCTACTTGTCGAAATCCAGCAACTAAAGGAACGCGTGGAGTCCTTGTCAAATGACACTGCATCTGGTGAACAGCTAAAGGATCTGAATGAAACTCTTGCTGCCGAAAGAGATGCTTATGACGAACTTGCGGAGAAAATGAATGCTTTGGGGCAGGAGAAATCCAATCTGGAGGCAAAATTGAATGAAATGGCAGAAATTGCCAATAAATCCGACTCTCAGAAAAAAGAAATCGAACAGGAGCTACTAGATTTGAAAAAGAAAATTGACTTGCAGAAAGAGAAGCAAACGTCTGTTGAAGACTTGAGCATTTCGCTGCAAGAGGAGAAAATGGCATTTGAAGATTTGACAAACAAGATGCAGAAACTATCGAGCGAGAAAGCAGAATTGCTGAACCAAGTTGAAGAAAAAAATGACTTGTTGCAGGAAGAACAAGATGCTTACACTTCTTTGGCCCAAAAAATGCAGAGCATCCAAATTGAAAAATCTGAACTATACCAACAAGTTGAGGAATTAGAGGTTCGACTTTCAACTGTTGGTGCAAATGTAATTTCTTGCTAATTGTTAGACAAATGGAATTGATTACCCGGCACAGATTGGGAAACTGCAACAACAATTGTCGGAAACTCAAGATAACATTGAGATGCTGCAGATTCAGTTGGAGGAAAGGACACAAGACGTTGAAATGCTAGAGCAAAGACTTGCAAAGGCTGGAAATAGTGATGATGTCGGGAAATTAAACGCAGAGCTATCATCAGCTAAATCGAAATTAGAGAACCAATCCACTGTTATTCAAGAGCAATTGGCCACGATCGCTAAATTGGATGAGCAACTTGGATCAGAAGAAGACAAAATCCATACCCTTGAAACAGAACTATCAAATCTGTACGAAAAAGTGATAATGATGAACAATCTCGAATCTGAAATTGAAGAAAAAGATCACGAAATCCAGCGAAACAAGCATATTATGAATGAACTCAAGACACAGTTGCTGGATCTCGAAGATACAAAAATGCAAATTGAGCGCCTACAATCGGAGCTCGATACAAAAACCAAAGATATTGAGAAATTACAGGAAATAATTGATGGACTAGAAAAAGCAAATGCAGATTCAATATCTCAAAAGCAAATACTGGAACAACAGGTGGAGAAATTAAGCAAATCTTTAAACCAAGAATAGTTTGATGTTACCTTTTAAAATAAATAATCAATATTTTCTATTGTGGTTTCCTATGGTGTCATATACAATGGACGAGACCCATTGTACAACTATTTTGCAATTACCTCATCACATTCTATAGATGGATAACGAAATATTTAAAGTGTCTTCAGTAATATTGCTCGCATTATCACTAATCTGCAGCCTTGGAATAGCAGGATACTTTGTAATCACACAAAAGAAGACGTCGTTTTTCCAGCTAATTGTAATATTTCAATTCATAAATGCACTGTACATGATATACCGTACCGTTCTGTATTCTGCAAGTGAAGATACACTTAGCCTGAATGCGATCCCGTTGACGCTTGTCAGCAACATAATTTTGTACGGGATTGACCTGATTAATCTGCAAACTCTGAGTTTATTTTGTGTACTGGACAGCAAAATCACTCCAGAATTGATCACATCGTTGCGTGTGATACATACTGGATTATTTCTATGGTGTGAAGTAGTGTACATTGCCAACTGGGTTATTTACGACAAGGAAATAGTTCTGTCAACAATATACCTCGTAATTTTTGCTAATTTAGTGCTACTTTTACCCCTACATGTTCTGGGTGGTGATGTCGATCGTTTATGATACGACGCAAGGGCTATTTCTGGCTCGATTACTGTACAAGAGGTTCTTGCGGAGCAGCATACCGGAATTAAACAAAGATTCAGATAGCATAACAAAGAAGCGGATAATTGGTACGATATTATTCTTTCTCTTAACTCTCAGTCTGCTGGACTGGATTGCTGCGGCAGTGTACTTTATGGGCAACCTCAACACTTCATGTAAATACTATTAATTTAGTGACTGTACAGCTGTTTTACAATAACATTGCCTCGTCTATTCAGGGCATGCATATCTTTGGGATTTCGGTGATCTTTAAACATTTCACTGAATCTATTCATAAGAGAACTTCAAGCAGAAAACAAGAACGGTTTGAGATTAGTTAGGTGCATTGTTTGGGAATCGCTGCCGGTCTCTGCGCATTCAATCCCGTATAGATCCAAGTATCACCAAATAGAGCTATAGCTTAATTCCGGCATTGTCCATTTTTGGATCTAGGGTTAGGGCTGTGCTTGGGTTCCAACAAAGCTTTTTTTGTTCTCATCCACAAATGCAGGAAATATTTCGAAAGTTTGCAATGGTGCTGATGGGATCATCAGTGTTTTGCAGCTTGTCAACAGCGATATATTTCCTTGGATCCAGCAGCAGATCAAAGATCTTTTACCAAATTATTATAGGATTGCAAATGATTAACGCTCTGTACATGATATACCGGATGCTATTATACGATTCTACGGTAGATATACTTAGTTTAAATGCAATTCCGCTGACACTGGTGAGCAATATTATTCTTTTTGGGATCAACTTGATAAACTTGCAGACACTTGGAATTTTTGGGATCCTGGATAGCCGCATTACTAAAACAAAGATTATTTTACTTACGGTTTTCCTTTCGATATTATTTTTGTGGAGTGAAGTGGTTTATATTGTTCATTGGGCAGAGAACCATCAAGAAAACGTCGATTCGCCCATTTACAAGGTAATTTCCATTAATCCAGATGTATTATTATCCGTACATGTGCTGGGTCGTAATTTCAATCTTGTACGATACCACACAAGGAATCTTCCTTTCTAGACTGCTTTACAAGCAATTTTTGGCTAAATCCGTTGTAAATACTCAATCAAGGAAGCGCAAGAATGTTATCGGTTCGTTGTTGTTTGCTTTATTGGGCTTGAGTTTCCTTGATTGGGTAGCAGCCGTAATTTACTCTGTTGGAAATCTAAATTCAGACTGTAATCCAAACTAACCATAGTGCAAGTACAATACGTCTTTAATAACGTTGCTTCCGCTATCCAGGGTTTGCACATTTTTGGAATTACCCTGATCTTTAAACATTTCACCAGTCTAATCAAAAGACGAGCCGACTGCAAAAGATAATCCCCTCTATACAATTATACTACTAATATACTTTTTAATAACACCGCCGTTCGGACGATGAATGTTTCTTTTTATTAGTTTGGTTATACAAATGATTGTCATATCATTGTCACGCTGATTATTCAATCTACAAAGGAAAAATCTTTCAAAATTCCTCAATATGCAAGATCTGTTCCAGAAATTTACAATGATACTACTGGCAATATCACTCTCATGCAGTCTTGCCGTTGGTCTGTACCTGCTGTTCACCAAACACAGGAAAAAAGGATTCTTCCGGTTAATTATTGTTTTTCAGATGGTAAATGTCGGGTATATGGTCTATAGGATGGTACTGTACAATGCGACGGAAGATTCGCTTAGTCTGAACGCGATTCCGCTTACTCTGGTCAGCAACATTATCCTATACGGAATAGATTTGATTAATTTACAGACACTCAATTTGTTTTCTGTTCTGGATAGTAGAATAACAAGACCCAAGATTATTATTATCACGGTGATGTTTTCTGTATTGTTTGTTTGGAGCGAAATCATTTATATTGTGAATTGGGCTGTATATGACGGAGAGAATGTTACTTCGATGCTGTACTTGGTAACTGCTAGCTAATTAGATGTATTACTATCCGTATATGTTTTGGGTGGTCGTGTCGATCCTCTATGACACCTGCCAAGGAATATTTCTCGCATTTCTTCTCTACAAGCGATTCCTGATAAAAGGGGGTACTATAAATAGACAAAATGTTAATACCAGCAAAAACACGATTGGCTCTTTGCTATCAATGCTCCTGTTTCTTAGTTTTCTCGACTGGGTTGCCGCAGGTGTGTTTTCGGTTGGAAATCTAAATCCAAGCTGTAAATAATCTTAATTATAGTAACCGTGCAATTATATTTTAATAATGTGGCTTCTTCGATCCAGGGATTGCATATATTTGGCATTACTCTGATATTCAAGCATTTTACGGATTTGATCAAGCAGAAAGCGTCAAAGAAAGCTGCTCCGAGAAGACAGCCAATCAATTCTAGTATCAAGAGGGAGAGTATTGAGCCGACATCGCTCAGAGACAAACCACGCAGCACGCACCACCTGTAAAACACTACGGTAATCATCTCACTCTAGCAATAAAATATAATATTCCAAATTCTCTTGTAATAGCAATATTGTTTCTATTTTCTTGCACATAAGACTGCATTCATACTACGAACACGTTGGTTATTCCACAAACTACTGCCTTATAATATTAGCTCCTGGATGGAGCCAACTGTTTTTATGGCCTTAGACATTCAGAATTACGGTAGCTTAGCTTGCCTCTTCACATGCAGCAAAAATTTGGCGCTCGTCCAGTAATATTACATTATTTTCAAAATGTCTATCATTTGTAATTAAATTGCGCATTGGATAGTAGCTGACCAGTGAAATACTTGGAAAGTCTCCTGTTCCTCATTTTCCTGTTACCTGGCTTAGTAGGATCTTTGGTAGCCTTAATATTATATAAACAATGCCGGCTAATTGTTGTATTGTTCAAAGTTGATTGTGGATGATGTACTCCTAAGGACACGTTTCCTCACAAAAAAGAAATCAATGGAAATTACCCCGGGAGCTGTCAATAAAGGAGGTCCTATGAAAAAACTCAATTTACCTAGCAGTAGAAATGGCGATACAGTATTCTCCCCAACCAGCGCAACAACTGTCAATGCCGAATCTCCAGATACCATCACATCAAAATATGCCGGAGGGTGTCCAGCAAAGAAATTAGGAATTGCGTCTCAAATTGAAGAGGAGGACGCTACCCCAGTTAATGCTGATGCAAAATCACCTCAACGGCAAAGTATAGTGGGGGAAGGCAGCACGGATCAATACGAGGCAAACAGTTCTACAGAGAAAATAACTGCCGAACAGGACTATCGCAATCATACAGCAGAGGAAACTAAAAATTTGTTTGATCATTTACGCGAAGAAACAGACGAGATTGAGAAAAATATTGGAAAAGGAGAGCGGGATGTGCTATTAAAAGACGAGATTGCATTTTTGACAAGGAGGCATGATTTAGCATTATCTAATCTAGCTCAAGCACAGGTAAATAGCTGTAATGCAGGTTGCTGATTTCCAAAAACAAAAAGAGTCGCTGGCAGCTGTGTTGGTAGCTAGAGCTGAACGTAAAAAAGCGAAAAAGGAAGCAAGGAAATCAATCAGGGCTTCAAAAAGGAGAGATCAAGTTATTCAACAACAAAAAAATGCTGCTCAAGCTGCAGCGCGCATTCGGGAAGCAATCAATGAAAAAAGACTGGCCTTTGATGCACTCTCTAGCCATATGAATGAGATTCATGACAAGCAAAGAAAAAATCTTATTCACGGACAAGAAAGAAGATTTAGTAGCGAAAAGACTCTCTGCGTCTTGGAAACTCGTCACTTGAAGGTAAACTTGGGTAAACATCAGGAGGAACTGCGCAGCACCATCTTGAAAAAGTTTCATGTACGGCAAAACCATCAAGGTCATCTGAACAAGAGAATCAACGACAACTTGAGGGAATTCCAGTTGTTGGAACTGCGACACTCAAAAGAAAAATTTGAATTGGAAATAGTATCTTTTGAAGAAGTTGGGAATAGACGAATCGTTCATGAAACGCAGATGGCAGAATTACGGCTCAAACACATGAACGAAATGCACACTGAAAAGGAAAATGTTGTCGCAAAAAAGGAAGCCTCAAAGGAAGCTTATTTATTAGCACTGCACCAAAAGGAATTGCGAGAATTGGCACACGAACAAAAAATTGCCATACGTCAATTGAGAATCAAGCAAGATGAAAAGTAAAGTGTTTCTAATAGAGAATTCATTCAAAGCGCGGGTTTAGCTCTAAAGGTGCAAGCACTTATGGCTCGAAAGGAGGGTCGAAAGTTGGATCAAATGCTCATTCAAGGTCTGCATCGATTACTTCAAACAATTCAGGTATAGAAATGGAAGGGAAAAAATCGTTTCAATTGGGTGCAGACAAACTCAAAGAAGATATGGACGAAAATGATGAATTTGACAATGCGGTGCTTGATAAAACGAGAATGTCCCAGTCACTGCTAAGCCTTGCTGCAAAACATAAGGATGAAATGGCTGCATTGGAAGAGCTGATGAAACAAGAGACAAATGATTGTACTCTTGCATTTGAAGCAAAGATGACGGAAATGGAAGAAGCGCATGAAGCCGCAATAGTTAGACTTTTAGAAGACCAGGAGAGGGATATCAATAACTTGAGAGCTGTACAAGAAAAAGAAATCAAGATGGAAGAATCTATGCATGACAGTGAAATGAAAATGCTGGTTGAAAGAAGAGTCCTTAACAGCGTCCTCGAAAGTGTTGCGGACGGCATTATCAATATCACGCCAGATGGTTGCATTACAAGGTTCAACCACGCAGCTGAACGGATGTTTGGTACCTGATTGCTAACGATAGGCTATTCTGATAACGAAGTTATTGGTCTAAATATATCGCGTTTGATGCCAACCAGATATGCTGAAAACCACAGCCAATATCTGGATAACTATTTGTCTACTGGTGTCAAAAAAGTAATCGGAACAGGACGAAGGATCTATGGACTAAAGAAAGACTCTACCGAGTTTCCAATCCATTTGTCAATTAGCGAACTGAAAGATAATGGTGAGCATTTGTTTACTGGAATTGCCAGAGATCTTACTGAAGAAGTGGCCGAAGAAGAGAGGATAAAAGCCCTTGACTTGGAGAAAAAGAGAGAGTTGGAAAACATGGTTGCTAAATTGGATGTTACAAAAAAGAAGGCAGATGGGTTAATCAGCCAAATGCTTCCACAGTCTGTATCTGCGCAATTGTTGAATGGACAGAAAGTAAAACCGCAATCCTTTGAAAGCGCAACCATATTTTTCTTGGATGTCGTTGGTTTCACCTCAATCACATCTAAAATTGAACCATTGGACACTGTCGTTTTACTCAACTCGCTTTACAGTGTCATCGATGCTGTAATCGAAAAATACGACGTGTACAAAGTGGAGACTGTCGGTAAGATAATAGTTTATAATAGGGGATACTTATTTGGTTGTCTCTGGCCTCCCTCTAGTAAACAAATACCATGCAGAAGAAATTGCAACAATGTCACTTCACTTGATGTACGCAATTGAACGATATGTATTCCCAAATAACCCCGAGCTTCGAATCAGGGTCAGGATTGGGCTGAACAGTGGTCCGGTTGTAGCCGGAGTTATTGGCAGCAAGATGCCCAGATACTGCGTCTTTGTAACTGATACTAATTTAGGGTGATACTGTAAATACAGGATCCCGTATGGAATCCAACGGCCAGCCATCAAAGATCCACTTGTCTGCCAGCACCCACAAACTGTTGAGTCGAAGTGGCGAGTATGTCATGTCAAACCGAGGAGAAATCGAGGTGAAGGGTAAAGGAAAAATGAGCACTTATTGGTTAGAGTCAAAGAAAGGCCTTGATTTTAACCAATTCAAATAAACATTGTGTATTATTGTAAGTTTCGGGTCCGCAGAAAAGTTTGAATCACAAAATGTTGCCTCTGGGAGAAACCATTCCAGAAACCCCTCATGGTATTCCATATTGACATAGCCGTGTCCGTATCACTGCCAACTTGGAAAGATAATGTGGGATATGAAGAAGGTGATCCCAGAGTAATTTCGAAAATGAAAGGTGGATATCCCAGATTTGTGTTCCATCCACTTGTCAAACAAGTATCCTTTGCTAACCTAGTTGTTTCAGTATTGTTTGGATAGATTTGGAAAGGATGAAGAATCTTTGTTGATTCTAAATTCGCGGGAAGCTACCAATGAATGCCGTACCTTTATGAGGAGGAGAATCACGGAACAAGCAAAAATACACCTTGTTGAATTAGTGGCTACTTCCAATGTTCAATCAGTTTACAGCTTTTCAACTCCCAAGATTTACATAATCCTATTTCCTTCAAAGTACTCCAAGGTTGCCAAGGAATTCTGGCAGCATACTGGAACAGGCATTACATCTAGATTCGCGGAATACTGTCTGATCCAGCTGGATGTATTTTACGTGTTGCCAAAACAAAGGGAACCAGTTACTGGGGGTAAAGTTCAATCGTTCAAAAAGGAAGAAAAATCACAGAGTAAAAGCAGACAAAACTTGGAAAGCAGCAAAGTCGCGGCCATTTTTGTCGAAGAACGATTTGGAAGAAATTTGGATATGAAATTGGAGATAGAACAAGTCAAATGTGCTTTGAAAAAGCGGATCGCTGGTGTATTAGGAGATGCAAATGATTCTGCCGACGCTATCGATGACGGAGATGACAATGAGTCTCTTCGAGATGAAAAAGTAAACCAGGACCATGTGTTTTTGTTCCCATCTGGAATGCAAGCAATTTATTTCAGCCATAAACTCACAATCGCGTTGTATCCGGGGTTAAAGAGTGTCCAATATGGGTAATTCAGCGTTAATCTAGCTTTCCTTATACCGATACCTTAAAAATCCAAGAGAAATTCGGGACTGGAGCACATTTCTTTGGACATGGGTCTACAAAAGACTTGGATTCCCTTGGAAAGCTATTGGAAAAGGAAAACATTTCTGGTTTATACTGTGAATTCCCAAGTAATCCGTTGTTGGAATCACCCCCACTGGAAAAGCTTTGGGGACTTGCCCTTCGACATAACTTTATTCTTATAGTTGACGAAACTATAGGCAATATCGTAAACATCAACATTTTAAACTACTGCCATATTGTCGTGTCTTCACTCACAAAAGTATTTTCTGGGGACTCTAATGTTATGGGAGGCTCGCTTATTGTAAACCCACTCAGCAATCTGGCGAACACTCTCATTGATAAAGTACAAGAACTGTATCAAGACGATCTATGGCACGAAGACGTGTTGTTTTTGGAAAGGAATTCCCGGCATTTTAAATACCGAATTGGAGCCATCAACAACAATACCGAACGTTTGTGTGATGTACTGGTAAAGCATCCCAAAGGTACCCTTCTATTCACGTAGTTAAAAAACTTTATTATCCCAAATATACATGTAAAGAACAATATGAACGATTTGCAATTGGAGAAAAGAAAGGGTATGGCGGGCTTTTTTCGGTTGTGTTGCACTCGAAAGAGCAAGCAGAAAGGTTTTACGATCTGCTGCCAATATATAAAGGACCATCGCTTGGGACTAATTTTACACTGGCTTGTCCGTACACATTATTGGCCCATTATACTGAACTGGATTGGGCCGAGAAATTCGGTGTTTCTCCATGGCTGATTAGAATTTCGATTGGGATGGAAGATATTGACTGGCTGGTTAGTGCATTTGTTACTGCATTGGATAATATATAGTTTAACTTGTGGCTTTCCATTGTTGCGAACTCTAGCGGTTAATCTTTGCTTCTAATACCGTCTTTCATTCGGTTAAACCCTCGCTTTTCCAATACCGTCTTTCATTCGTCTCCCATTCCGTTCCCGGCGGGTTTGTGTAATACAAACACAATACCGGATTTTTTCCATGAACAGCCGAGATTGCATTGTGTACTATAAAAAGAGAGAGAAACAAGAGTACAATAATGATTACCACAACTGAAAAGACAATGAAAATCGCAATCGTCGGCGCTGGACCTGGTGGTTTGATGCTTGCAAGTCTACTCAAAAAGTTCAAGTTTACGGATGTTACGCTCTATGAAAGCGATCCTAGTCCCAGCTACCGTAGTCAAGGTGGTTCGTTGGACCTCCACCGTGAAACTGGGCAGTACGCAATGAAATTGGCGGGTTTACACGATAAATTCATGGAAAAGTCTCGATTGGAAGGTGATGGAATGAAACTGGTCGACCAGACAGGCAAAGTGCTAATCAACCACGAATCTTCTGGGGAAGACACATACAATCCTGAAATTGACCGAACTGATTTACGTAAAATCTTGCTGGATTCAGTCCCACCTGAAATTATCCAATGGAATCATAAATTGGCCAAAGTAACTAAAGAAGAAGGGAGCCATACCTTGTATTTTCAAAATGGAAAGGAAATCAAGTGTGAATTGGTCGTTGGTGCTGATGGTGCTTGGTCAAAAGTACGAAAATATATTACCCCGCAGCTCCCTGAATACTCTGGAATATCAATGGTAGATATGGTTATCAAAGATTTTGACAATACTCCTTTGACTGCTACATACAAGGATGGACTCATGTTCTGTCCCTACAACAACAAATTGATAGTCGTTCAAAGGAATGGATATGGAATTGTCCGGGTTTACGCTGGTATGCGTGTTGAAGAATCTTGGCAAAACGAAACTCCAATTGCAAAGGGGATCAATCCAAAGCAGGGTACTTTGGAATACTTTGATGGCTGGGATGAATCGCTGCGTGATTTTATAAAGTATGCTGACGAGGAAAGTATGGTGGTTCGATCAATCTATCAAATGCCTGTAGATTTGGATTACAAATTTCAGGATGGAGTCGTATTGATTGGAGATGCAGCTCATCTGATGTCTCCATTTGCTGGAGAAGGAGTAAATATGGCGTTTATGGATGCTGCACGGTTAGCTGAAGAGCTTTGCAAGGACGTTGGGCTCGACACTGCTTTGGATAGGTACTACAAAGACATGAAAGCAAGAGTCAAGCCAGCAATGGCCCAGTCGCTTTCAAATCTAAACAGATTCGTCTGCGACGAAGCACCTCAAAGTGCCTTGGCTGCATTAAGCCCTTCGTGGAATCAAATCCTCCAACGACTATTTGTTAATATCCTCGGTAAAGTCAAACTGCTCTGAATAAAAACTATTGTTTGTACTTTTTTCGGACGAAAACTCGCCCTAACCTGGAGCCGAGTGACAACTTGCTATAAATTAGAACGGGATTTCATTCCTACAGATGACTACAGAATCAGGAGTTGAAAAGCAAGTTGATATCGCAATAATTGGCTGTGGTCCTGGTGGATTGATGCTGGCAAAACTCTTGGCACAGTTTGGATTTGAAAATGTATCCCTTTATGAAAGCGATCCATTTGCTGATTATCGTAACCAAGGAGGCTCGCTGGATTTAAAAGAGGACTCGGGCCAATATGCAATAAAGTTGGCTGGATTGCATGAACAATTTCTGGAATTATCAAGACCAGAGGGCCAGCATTTGAAACTAGCCGACAAGGACGGGTCAGTATTATTTAGCTATGAAGGATCATCAGAAAAAGAAATGTACAATCCAGAGATTGACAGAACTGATCTCAGAAAAATCCTATTGGATGCAGTGGATCCTACAATCATCCACTGGAGCCATAGGCTGAATAGAGTGGAGAAACAAGATGGAAAGAACATACTTTATTTTGAAAATGGAAAGCGAGCGCAATGTGATTTAGTTGTTGGTGCAGATGGTGCCTGGTCCAAAGTCCGCAAGGCAATCTCAGATGCAATACCGCAGTACTCTGGATTGTCAATGGTCGATATGGTTATCAAAGACTATGACAAGACTCACCTTGCTCCGATTTTCTCCAAAGGGCTACTCTTTGCACTCGCTGAAAACAAAGGAATCCTAATTCAAAGAAATGGCTATGGAATCGTAAGGATTTATGCTACAATGCGCATAGAAGAATCTTGGCAAAAGGAAACGCCGATAGCTAAAAGAATAGATTCAAAGAAACTTACTTTGGAAAAGTTTGAAGGCTGGGATCAGTCTTTACTTGATTTCATCAGACTGGCGGACGAAGACAGTATGGTTGTCCGAGGAATTTATCAGCTACCAGTGGATATCGATTACGAACAAAAGCCAGGTATGGTTTTGATTGGAGATGCCGCACATGTAATGTCTCCATTTGCCGGCGAAGGTGTGAATATGGCACTAATGGACGCAGCAAGATTGGTAAAAGAACTATGCAAACACGACGACATGAATGTTGCATTGGAAGAATACTACAAGGACATGCGAATCAGATCATGGCCGTCGATGAAACGATCTTCAGCTAATCTAAATACTTTTTTCAATGAAAGTGCACCAATTCCGGCATTGGCTGTTTTCAAAGCTGTAGCAGGTCAATAAAAAATGTTTATTCTATAGCTGTGTTTATGTAAGGTAAATTTTAGAATGCCTGGGTGTTATGTCCCCATCAAAAGTTTTGCTTCTAGTCCGCACACGGAGTCCGCCTTGATCGTAATATAGTTGGGTATTATCCAATTCTAGGGATTGCGCTGTAACTGGCCCTATGGAAGTTGGAGAAGGAAGGGCGGTATCTGAATCAGTTGAATTAAGTGCTGAAGCTATCGTAGGGTGGTGAGAGCGCCGTTTTGCTGAAATTGAATTAACTTCGCTAGCAGGAGCGCTTGTCGAAATCTCTAGCCCTAAAACGCTCCAGGTGGTGGAGGATTTTGGCCGTAGCGTTCGATTAGTAGCACTCGCTACATCCGAGGCAACTGATTCGGTCGCTGAATATGGAGGAGGGGATAACGGCTCTTTATCAGGGGCCAATCCAAGCTTTTCAATGGCAGACAGGCCGACAATAGTGGCTTGCTGTTGCACAATTTGTTTGTAGGACTCTGTTTGTTTTTGAGCAAAACTCACAGCTGGCTGAGCGTACTCTGCCACGGAATTTGCAACCGATTTCGCTTTCACGTCCAGTCCATATTGTCTGGACAGTTGCCCCAGAGAAAATGCAGCATTGCCTAAAGCGTCAGTGTATGTGAATGGTTTATCAGAAGTCTGAGATGAAGTTTCAGACACATTGAACAGCTCATCTTGGCTCACTTCATCAATATTCGGCAGTTTTACCAGCTGTTTAAAGTTGGACATTGATGATGAACTCATCCAATCATCATTTGGGGATTTGTACTGTTCCATGTGTCTTTCGACGTTTTCAATATATTTGGAAATTGATCTAGTTCTGCGGGACTGGGTTTGGAATTGCGATTCTAACGCTTCTCCGACTATTGAGGCATTCACCATTGATTCCTGCTCATCATCTTCAATTTCTTCGTGAGTGACAGAGTCAAGTGCTTTGGTAACATTTGGGAGCGTCCCTTTTAGTGTAACATTGCTGTGCATTTCAATTTCCCCCTCTGATAATTCGTCACTCTTGAAAGGCGATCCATTCAAGTCTTCAAAGTCCCAGAAAGACAAATCATCCATGTTTGGCAACATTACGTATGCTTCCAAGGACTGTTTAATTCTTCTTTCAATTACTTGATTAACCATCTGAATTTTTATAAGTTTGTTTGAGATAATTGGTTCAACTTCCAATTCCAGCTTTAATTCCGGCTGCCTGTAAAATCCAAACCAGATCCTATTTGATTCCCAGAATGGCTTGATTTTGAATAGAACTCTTGCAGAGAATTTGTTGATTTTTACTGCGACTACAATTGGAACCGTAATCGGCTTCATGTACGCATCCCACGCTGGCACTGACAAGGAAGCCTGAGTCGCAGCTTCTACACGAACACCTCCAGTATAGTCAATATCCATCTCAATCAGCATATCTCCGTCGACAGAGATATTCACTAATTTTGGATTGGAAAGCACTGGTAATGAATTTCCAACATCCACCTCCCGAATTACAATGTCGCCCAGGAAACTAGCATTTTCGTCACCATCTACATGAGTTGTCAGTTACCCTCTTCATAGTTGTGTCTAGAAAGACGTTTAGTCACCCAATCCTTTACATTTTGATTAGCATGGATCGCTACAAACCTAACATTAGCATAAGCTACATTCTCCCGACTAGAGCGTTTAGCCACGCTGTAGCTAGCAACTCCTCCGAATCCGAAGTGGTATTCGCAACCAGTTTCTTCATAGCCTCAACGTGCTGCCGCACTGGATCTACTTCCTGATAAAACAATGAAAGGGCAGCAGAGTCTGCAAATGCAGGCAATTTTGATGCTCGACGTAGCATAATGAACCAGTCTTCTTTTTCCGATGATGTGGGTGTGTAAATGTACAATTCCCTGTCCATATTCAGCATGGCTTCATCGTACGCCATCAAAACTATAGGATTATGTCTAATAAACAGTTCATGGTCTGTCAGGGTATCCGGATGTAATAAAATCTTGTACTGAGGTATCAATATAACCTTGGCACACTCGACTTGTTTCTCGTCAGTATACAGAAACAGCGTCTTGTGCTTCAACACTCCGAAACAGTCCATGTACTTTACTTTTGGTGCTTCCTGTTCCTCAACCTCATTTCCCATGAATCGCTGTGCCAAAAAGTACGAAAGCGACTTTGATTTTGTATAAAGCGACGAAAACGTCGAAACCCAAGTGGTTTGTTCTTGTTAGTCTACTCGTACCTTCTACGGGCTGATCAACAACCTTTTCCAGCACCTCGCTCATCGATAGCGGCTCTTTGGAGATCCTTATCCATCCTGTCCAGGTCAATTGTTTGTCGCCGGTTATTTTGATACTGACGGGAGACGAGGATACAATAGCTGTTGTGTTGTAAAAGTAAATGAATATTATGAATGAGATGATAATTAGTGTGAAAATGATCCCCGATGCAAATGCGATAATGATCGGTAGCTCTACAATCATCTTATGGTGAAAAATAAAACAAAAACGTTTCCTGACATGTGAAATCACGTGACTTATCAGCAAGAACTAAAGGAACAATGAATGAGATGGGTATGAAATCAGAAATATATTGGTAAGATTTTAAAAGCCGCAGGCTTGCACAGTAGGCTATAAAATAACAAAACACTTTATAAATTAAATCGAATAACAAGACACTTGGTCTTCATCTTTGGAGTGACACGAAGGGCTTTCTTCGTCATCACACCAAATTTCTTCATATTCATACCGGTCAAAAACAGCCATTTCTTGTCCAGTTTCAATGTTGTGCATGCTCTTGCCGGATTTGAACATGTACTTTATCAACTTTTTGAATTCTTTATGGCCGTTTTGATTGCCTGCAATATAGTCCCACGATTTTTCTTGTATTGAATCCGGCTCTACGCAATCTTGGTTCAACAGGTAATTGTTGATTGACGAGACTGATTTGTGACGGGGATGGAATGGGTTTCCTGTATTGCCTGAAAACGGAGCTGATACTGCTCTTGTTAGTGGTTTCCAGTAAGAATCGTCCTGCTCCTTTTTTAAAACCGCATTTAATTGTCGTAGTTGACGCTCCCCTCTCGTCTCTGGCCGAGCTTTTGGAAGCCGTTCGCGCACTGAGCGCCTATTGTGTTCATTCAATACTTTATGGACTGAGTGCCTATGGTGTTCATCCAACACGTTGTTCAACCTCTGTAACTGCTTATCCCCTTTGGTTTCTTGAATTTCTGGGATGTGTAATTCCTTTTTAATTTTGTTGAGCTTCTTGTGTCGTTCAAACAGTAGCTCCAACTCTGCCAAATCACAAAACTCGCTATTTTCTCTTTCTAGAGGGTGTTCAGGCTCGAAATCTTTGTCGTGCGCTTCTAATCTGAAATGTGAGAGAGGGGTCCAATTAAAGGATGGACCAACGGTTTGGGTTCCAAATGAACATATCGAACTTGCGTCGTCTGCCTTGTCGTTATTTACTGAATCTTCAACGTCGGATGCGTCGCCAAATAATTCAGGGTACACTTCTTGGTTTGGAAATTGGCCAACCATAATCGATCTCTTAAATTCGTTATCATTAAATATTCTTTCTAATATAGTATCCATATCAACTCCTCTTGGTTTTCTTTCTATTTCCGACTCTTTTTCATGTTCCAGTTTCGTTTCTGGTGAAACTGTTTTTTCACTTGCATTGCTCATCCTACGTATGTAATGAGGGTTGAACTGAGCACTTTCTGTAGCTTCTGAAGAGTGTTGGGTTTCAAATAAATTTGGCCATTCCTCTGTTGGTGTTCGTATAATATCAATTACTTTTACTGGAGAATCTTCAACGAAAAAAGTCTCTCCAAAAAACGATTTAATATTGTCGCTGATAAATTGTACACTTATTAATGAGTGTGATTGTTTTTCTAGCTCGCGCTTTTGTTCTTGTAGCGACAATCTCTTTTCCACGCTTTCCAGCTCTGATTCCACCTCTGGAAGCTGTAAGGTATTAATTTTCTTTACGGCTCTCCTCAGTTTGATTTTGGCAGAGTCCACCAAGTTCTTGAGTATCTTTTTCCCACCCGTTTCCTGCTCTTGCTTCTCTTTCATGTAATTAGATATGATTTTTAGCGCTTCCTGGTGATCGTGGGAGTCGTCTGGTGTTTCCTCTGGCACTCCCAATATCTTAGTCAGGTCTTTTGATCTGAAAGTATGAGTATCTGTATCCGAATCGCTGACATGAGAGTTTTCCGAGTGTATTTTAATTACTACCTTTTTCTTGGTTTTTGTTTCTAGGTTAACCTAGTAGATACTTTCCTGCCTTGGTACAGATGGAGGCAATTCTGGTTTTCCAAAGATTCTTGTCAAATCTTTTCTCTTTGCATTCCTCTCGATTAATTTCTCTGCCTTGACAACAATTGAAAGTTTTTCCTTTCTTTGGGGTGTCCCGTCATCAATCAATGTCTCTTCTTTTACTGTTTGGCGCTTTTTATTTTTAAATAAAACTCCGGATGTACTTGGTATTTGCTGGTTTCCAAGGATTTTTGTCAAACCCTTGTGTTTCACATCGTTACTGTCATTAGTAATTGTTGCGATTGAAAATCTGCTATCCTCCATATTGTTTTTCGACCGATCCTTTTTCTTTCTAGAGAACAAAGTAAACTTTTTAAAAAGCTGTGGTGACATCACGATATCTAATTTTAGTTAAATTAAACAACGCGTCTATTTAGAGTAGCTGGATTAAGAACACACAGGACTTTGATATTTCCTATTGCCCTCATTCTCTGTTGTATATCATCAATTTATCCCATAGCTGACTATATGATGGGCAATTTGGTGATACAAAGTTGATTATCTCGCGGTGTCGATGAGAATGCTCAAACAATTGAGATTTGGTGGTTAATACCAGAATGTGTATAAAAAATTAATCCGGTTTGTGATTCACACTAAAATGAGCTTATCAACTAGGAATTTTGTCGGTTAAAATCGCCGAGTAAAGACAGAAGGCTATGCTCACCGTAGCCGCATGACGTTGCTTTTTTAATATTCGAATTGCAAGCACTTTTTCAGGGTCCAACCGCATATAAAAAGGCGAATCCCAAATATCTCTATTCAAATGCAAACCGTATTCCTTTTGATCAGCTCCATCGTTGCTGCCCCAACAATTATGTGCCCACAGGTTATGCCTCAATGCTATCCATGTCCAACCCCAGGGCAAGTCTGTGTTATTGTCAGGGAAGGTTGTCTATCTGCACAATGTGTCAATACCGATGCTAACGGAAATGCAATTTGCCCACCACATTCAACTTGTTTCCCTGACCCAAATGACAAATAGGGTTAAATAAATAATTTTAGAATTACTTGCGTTTAATGGTGTTTTAAAGGCTTGATTAACATACAGGTGGTATGATGCCGCCAATGTCTCCAGATGTCCATCTACCAAAAGTCCTTCGCTACCAGCTTCACAACATTGCATTAATTAAAGATTGGTATATAAAAGCCCGACTCTGAAATCATTTTATTGGGTTTCATCAATTCTAGATCTATTATCCATGTATTTCGTGCTGGCTCCTTTGTTTGATTTATTTCCAAGATTAGCCGTATTTCTGACATCTTTCTTTGCAAAAATCTCCAACAATAGATAATACAGCTTCAAGTACAGATATATCATAAACGTCATTGGCTGGATAAGTACTACGTCCAGTTTCAATACAAATGTGTGGGTAAATGGATCGTCGGTATCTATTTCTGATATAAACGCTGTCAAGCAACCGAAATACACATTGAAGAATACATATATGATCAACAAGTACACCGCAGTCTTGTATTTGGATGAAATATAGTGTAATTGCTGCTTGTTTGACTTTTTCTTTGATATTTTGTATATTCCAAAGAACATTAAAACCAAGAATCCGCTATTAAAAACCACCTCGAGGATTGAAAAGATGGGGCTGCCATATTTGTACCATAAAGCAAAAAAGTTTGTCTGTTGCGAGCTGATATACAACAAATCTTTAAATGCACGGCCTATATTAGCATTTTTATACTTCCGTTGGTAAGCAAATACAAACCCCCAGTGGATATCCGTAGATAATTCACTCTTTCTATCGATAGAAATGTAAATAGCGGTTGATAACATTGAATCAATTCAATTCCTGTAAATAGACAAAAATAAGTGAGCAACCAAATCGTTAGGTTGATCAACCACTTTACAATTGAGCTCTCTGGGTATAAAATCAAACCATACGCCAATAATGCAATTGCTATATTGGTCAGTATCACCCCGAATAGGAAATATTGCATTCGCAAGTACTGTCGCGCTCCATTGAAATATATTATCAGCAGCGTGTCTACTATGTAAAAGAATATTCCCAGTGAACACACAATGTATACTATTTGATTGAGTGCCTGATCTGTGCTGGTGTTTATGAATTGCTGCATTATTGGAGAGTTTGCTACGTCATCGGCAGGCAGAAACTGCAAAATCAACGGACTACCGCAGCCTATTTGATTAAGCTGTAGCCCAAGATTATTACCCTGCTATCAGGGAAGATGAATTGGTTCCATTCGAACCAGAACTTTAAAGGATAATCTTGCATGGCAGATCCCGATCATAGCAAGGCAGCTTTGCTCATCATATGTAGATGCATCTCGGTGATTCTTTTAGTTTTCAAAGAAAAACTTGTTTTCGGCCCAAATCGATTTCCACCAAAATAATTCGGCAGGTCCCGGAAAGTCTTTTTTAGACATAAAAAGCTTCAAAAAAGTTTTCGACAATGATTTTAATACCCTTACTTGTTGGAGCAGCAACCGCTCAAATATACTACAATGGATATAGTTTTGCAAAGAGTGGAAACAATTACTACACTTCGTGTGACTGGAAAAGTGCACCTTATTCCTCAGTTGAATCAGCACAAAGTGACTGCGATGGGAAATGTGGGGGGGATTCGCAATGCTCGCACTACTCTTGGCAAGCTGGGTTTTGTAATTTAAGGTCAGGATTAGTTGGGGATGATACAATTGTAGGAGGGAGTCATTGTGGAATATATGTCCCTTCCTCTTCAGGATGTACCGCTACTGATGCCTCATTAACTTGCCC
Organism: Terramyces sp. JEL0728; assembly: GCA_027603945.1. NCBI lineage: Eukaryota > Fungi > Chytridiomycota > Chytridiomycetes > Rhizophydiales > Terramycetaceae > Terramyces > Terramyces sp. JEL0728. Next base: position 27,293 of record JADIIU010000026.1, on the reverse strand, counting down.
TCGTTCAAGTAAGCCTAATCCACCCCAAGCAACAACACCTTCGAATCCAGGAACTAGCAACAATGGCGGGACTGGTGGAAGTACCAATCAGAATCAAAATACAGGAAACAATAACGGAGGTAATACGAATGGTGGGGGAAATACAAACGGTGGTGCTAATCCTGGAAACAACAATAACAATCCCGTGAATAATCAGAATAGTGTATCAACAACTGTGGGAAATAGAGGAGGTGCAATGCCAACAAATCCTTCGTCTACACAACCGCCAGCCTCTACTGCAAGGTATTATCAATTTAACAGCAGTAACATTGTGAATGATCCAAACTCACAAGTATCATCCCAAAGCGGACCAATACCTACAACCGCAAACTCAAACTCAGGATCACCGCAAAATGATCCGCCTGGCTCATCTTCACAATACTGGATATATATCGGTATAGCAGCTGGATGTGTAATTGTGATTGGAATAGTGTCTGTATTTGGAGTTAGTAAAAGATTAAGGAAAGATCAAACACTAGTGGATAGTACAATATCAGAAAAACCAAAGGATCTGGAAAAGAATTTTTACAGTTCAGACATCAGTTCAAGAACAACATCCGCATTCGCAAGTGAAAGAGGGACATTGTCTGGTGGTGATAACGAATTTAGAGTATTTCACTTTTCGTATGAATCACAGCTTCAATCTGTCACTGGGAGTGCATTGCAAGACCAGTTTAATCAACTCCAACCTGCTGGATTATCCAATATCTCCATGTCGCCAAGTGCAAATATCTGGAAAGGACACTATCAAAAGATTTACCTATTGGCTAATGAAAATGGAACGAGAATATTCCTTGATCTTGTGAAATTCTTTTTATTCCCTGTAAACACCAAATTCACTGTAATTATTAATTAATCGTAGGCTACTTTTGATTTGCTAGAAGATGAGTATCTTGTTATTGAAGAAAGAGATGAAATACAAATCAAACAGCATTTGTTCAATGATACATTTGAAGCAATGAATTTGACATCTGATGAAGCCGGATTACTGCCAATGTCTTGTCTGCCCTATCCCAAATTCGCTCCTAAACTGATTCTAGTCCACTTACCAGAATTCGCACATGAAAATATCCCAGATTTAGAATTAATAGAATACGCCAAGGCGCTATATCCAGAGAAAATAGAAACGAGGTCGGCCAAAAACTACATGTCTATTGAAGGCGGGAAAATACACGAAGCTGGCATATTTGATAGCGTACTTGATAATTCTAAAATTGTGCTATGTGGCACTGATGTGATGGTTCAGTACATGCACGAAAAACTATTGAATTTCTCATCTGAATTTTGGACTTATATGGACTCTAGTGTTGTCAACGAAGATTACGACGTTTTTAGCGATGTGTATGAGGATTATGCTCCTTATGAAGACGGCATTGTCCATTTTTGGATCTAGGGTTAGGGCTGTGCTTGGGTTCCAACAAAGCTTTTTTTGTTCTCATCCGCAAATGCAGGAAATATTTCGAAAGTTTGCAATGGTGCTGATGGGATCATCAGTGTTTTGCAGCTTGTCAACAGCAATATATTTCCTTGGATCCAACAGCAGATCAAAGATCTTTTACCAAATTATTATAGGATTGCAAATGATTAACGCTCTGTACATGATATACCGGATGCTATTATACGATTCTACGGTAGATATACTTAGTTTAAATGCAATTCCGCTGACACTGGTGAGCAATATTATTCTTTTTGGGATCAACTTGATAAACTTGCAGACACTTGGAATTTTTGGGATCCTGGATAGCCGCATTACTAAAACAAAGATTATTTTACTTACGGTTTTCCTTTCGATATTATTTTTGTGGAGTGAAGTGGTTTATATTGTTCACTGGGCAGAGAACCATCAAGAAAACGTCGATTCGCCCATTTACAAGGTAATTCCCATTAATCCAGATGTATTATTATCCGTACATGTGCTGGGTCGTAATTTCAATCTTGTACGATACCACACAAGGAATCTTCCTTTCTAGACTGCTTTACAAGCAATTTTTGGCTAAATCCGTTGTAAATACTCAATCAAGGAAGCGCAAGAATGTTATCGGCTCGTTGTTGTTTGCTTTATTGGGCTTGAGTTTCCTTGATTGGGTAGCAGCTGTAATTTACTCTGTTGGAAATCTGAATTCAGACTGTAATCCAAACTAACCATAGTGCAAGTACAATACGTCTTTAATAACGTTGCTTCCGCCATCCAGGGTTTGCACATTTTTGGAATTACCCTGATCTTTAAACACTTCACCAGTCTAATCAAAAGACGAGCCGACTGCAAAAGATAATCCCCCCATACAATTATACTACTAATATACTTTTTAATAACACCGCCGTTCGGACGATGAATGTTTCTTTTTATTAGTTTGGTTATACAAATGATTGTCATATCATTGTCACGCTGATTATTCAATCTACAAAGGAAAAATCTTTCAAAATTCCTCAATATGCAAGATCTGTTCCAGAAATTTACAATGATACTACTGGCAATATCACTCTCATGCAGTCTTGCCGTTGGTCTGTACCTGCTGTTCACCAAACACAGGAAAAAAGGATTCTTCCGGTTAATTATTGTTTTTCAGATGGTAAATGTCGGGTATATGGTCTATAGGATGGTACTGTACAATGCGACGGAAGATTCGCTTAGTCTGAACGCGATTCCGCTTACTCTGGTCAGCAACATTATCCTATACGGAATCGATTTGATTAATTTACAGACACTCAATTTGTTTTCTGTTCTGGATAGTAGAATAACAAGACCCAAGATTATTATTATTACGGTGATGTTTTCTGTATTGTTTGTTTGGAGTGAAATCATTTATATTGTGAATTGGGCTGTATATGACGGAGAGAATGTTACTTCGATGCTGTACTTGGTAACTGCTAGCTAATTAGATGTATTACTATCCGTATATGTTTTGGGTGGTCGTGTCTATCCTCTATGACACCTGCCAAGGAATATTTCTCGCATTTCTTCTCTACAAGCGATTCCTGATAAAAGGGGGTACTATAAATAGACAAAATGTTAATACCAGCAAAAACACGATTGGCTCTTTACTATCAATGCTCCTGTTTCTTAGTTTTCTCGACTGGGTTGCCGCAGGTGTGTTTTCGGTAGGAAATCTAAATCCAAGCTGTAAATAATCTTAATTATAGTAACCGTGCAATTATATTTTAATAATGTGGCTTCTTCGATCCAGGGATTGCATATATTTGGCATTACTCTGATATTCAAGCATTTTACGGATTTGATCAAGCAGAAAGCGTCAAAGAAAGCTGCACCGAGAAGACAGCCAATCAATTCTAGTATCAAGAGGGAGAGTATTGAGCCGACATCGCTCAGAGACAAACCACGCAGCACGCACCACCTGTAAAACACTATGGTAATCATCTCACTCTAGCAATAAAATATAATATTCCAAATTCTCTTGTAATAGCAATATTGTTTCTATTTTCTTGCACATAAGACTGCATTCATACTACGAAACACGTTGGTTATTCCACAAACTACTGCCTTGTAATATTAGCTCCTGGATGGAAACCAACTGTTTTTAGGGCCTTAGACATTCAGAATTACGGTAGCTTGTTTTTCTAGCTTGCCTCTTCACATGCAGCAAAAATTTGGCACTCGTCCAGTAATATTACATTATTTTCAAAATGTCTATCATTTGTAATTAAATTGCGCATTGGATAGTAGCTGACCAGTGAAATACTTGGAAAGTCTCCTGTTCCTCATTTTCCTGTTACCTGGCTTAGTAGGATCTTTGGTAGCCTTAATATTATATAAACAATGCCGGCTAATTGTTGTATTGTTCAAAGTTGATTGTGGATGATGTACTCCTTAAGGACACGTTTCCTCACAAAAAAGAAATCAATGGAAATTACCCCGGGAGCTGTCAATAAAGGAGGTCCTATGAAAAAACTCAATTTACCTAGCAGTAGAAATGGCGATACAGTATTCTCCCCAACCAGCGCAACAACTGTCAATGCCGAATCTCCAGATACCATCACATCAAAATATGCCGGAGGGTGTCCAGCAAAGAAATTAGGAATTGCGTCTCAAATTGAAGAAGAGGACGCTACCCCAGTTAATGCTGATGCAAAATCACCTCAACGACAAAGTATAGTGGGGGAAGGCAGCACGGATCAATACGAGGCAAACAGTTCTACAGAGAAAATAACTGCCGAACAGGACTATCGCAATCATACAGCAGAGGAAACTAAAAATTTGTTTGATCATTTACGCGAAGAAACAGAGGAGATTGAGAAAAATATTGGAAAAGGAGAGCGGGATGTGTTATTAAAAGACGAGATTGCATTTTTGACAAGGAGGCATGATTTAGCATTATCTAATCTAGCTCAAGCACAGGTAAATAGTTGTAATGCAGGTTGCTGATTTCCAAAAACAAAAAGAGTCGCTGGCAGCTGTGTTGGTAGCTAGAGCTGAACGTAAAAAAGCGAAAAAGGAAGCAAGGAAATCAATCAGGGCTTCAAAAAGGAGAGATCAAGTTATTCAACAACAAAAAAATGCTGCTCAAGCTGCAGCGCGCATTCGGGAAGCAATCAATGAAAAAAGACTGGCCTTTGATGCACTCTCTAGCCATATGAATGAGATTCATGACAAGCAAAGAAAAAATCTTATTCACGGACAAGAAAGAAGATTTAGTAGCGAAAAGACTCTCTGCGTCTTGGAAACTCGTCACTTGAAGGTAAACTTGGGTAAACATCAGGAGGAACTGCGCAGCACCATCTTGAAAAAGTTTCATGTACGGCAAAACCATCAAGGTCATCTGAACAAGAGAATCAACGACAACTTGAGGGAATTCCAGTTGTTGGAGCTGCGACACTCAAAAGAAAAATTTGAATTGGAAATAGTATCTTTTGAAGAAGTTGGGAATAGACGAATCGTTCATGAAACGCAGATGGCAGAGTTACGGCTCAAACACATGAACGAAATGCACACTGAAAAGGAAAATGTTGTCGCAAAAAAGGAAGCCTCAAAGGAAGCTTATTTATTAGCACTGCACCAAAAGGAATTGCGAGAATTGGCACACGAACAAAAAATTGCCATACGTCAATTGAGAATCAAGCAAGATGAAAAGTAAAGTGTTTCTAATAGAGAATTCATTCAAAGCGCGGGTTTAGCTCTAAAGGTGCAAGCGCTTATGGCTCGAAAGGAGGGTCGAAAGTTGGATCAAATGCTCATTCAAGGTCTGCATCGATTACTTCAAACAATTCAGGTATAGAAATGGAAGGGAAAAAATCGTTTCAATTGGGTGCAGACAAACTCAAAGAAGATATGTACGAAAATGATGAATTTGACAATGCGGTGCTTGATAAAACGAGAATGTCCCAGTCACTGCTAAGCCTTGCTGCAAAACATAAGGATGAAATGGCTGCATTGGAAGAGCTGATGAAACAAGAGACAAATGATTGTACTCTTGCATTTGAAGCAAAGATGGCGGAAATGGAAGAAGCACATGAAGCCGCAATAGTTAGACTTTTAGAAGACCAGGAGAGGGATATCAACAACTTGAGAGCTGTACAAGAAAAAGAAATCAAGATGGAAGAATCTATGCATGACAGCGAAATGAAAATGCTGGTTGAAAGAAGAGTCCTTAACAGCGTCCTCGAAAGTGTTGCGGACGGCATTATCAATATCACGCCAGATGGTTGCATCACAAGGTTCAACCACGCAGCTGAGCGGATGTTTGGTACCTGATTGCTAACGATAGGCTATTCTGATAACGAAGTTATCGGTCTAAATATATCGCGTTTGATGCCAACCAGATATGCTGAAAACCACAGCCAATATCTGGATAACTATTTGTCTACTGGTGTCAAAAAAGTAATCGGAACAGGACGAAGGGTCTATGGGCTAAAGAAAGACTCTACCGAGTTTCCAATCCACTTGTCAATTAGCGAGCTGAAAGATAATGGTGAGCATTTGTTTACTGGAATTGCCAGAGATCTTACTGAAGAAGTGGCCGAAGAAGAGAGGATAAAAGCCCTTGACTTGGAGAAAAAGAGAGAGTTGGAAAACATGGTTGCTAAATTGGATGTTACAAAAAAGAAGGCAGATGGGTTAATCAGCCAAATGCTTCCACAGTCTGTATCTGCGCAGTTGTTGAATGGACAGAAAGTAAAACCGCAATCCTTTGAAAGCGCAACCATATTTTTCTTGGATGTCGTTGGTTTCACCTCAATCACATCTAAAATTGAGCCATTGGACACTGTCGTTTTACTCAACTCGCTTTACAGTGTCATTGATGCTGTAATCGAAAAATACGACGTGTACAAAGTGGAGACTGTCGGTAAGATAATAGTTTATAATAGGGGATACTTATTTGGTTGTCTCTGGCCTCCCTCTAGTAAACAAATACCATGCAGAAGAAATTGCAACAATGTCACTTCACTTGATGTACGCAATTGAACGATATGTATTCCCAAATAACCCCGAGCTTCGAATCAGGGTCCGGATTGGGCTGAACAGTGGTCCGGTTGTAGCCGGCGTTATTGGCAGCAAGATGCCCAGATACTGCGTCTTTGTAACTGATACTAATTTAGGGTGATACTGTAAATACAGGATCCCGTATGGAATCCAACGGCCAGCCATCAAAGATCCACTTGTCTGCCAGCACCCACAAACTGTTGAGTCGAAGTGGCGAGTATGTCATGTCAAACAGAGGGGAAATCGAGGTGAAGGGTAAAGGAAAAATGAACACTTATTGGTTAGAGTCAAAGAAAGGCCTTGATTTTAACCAATTCAAATAAACATTGTGTATTATTGTAAACTGTGGGTTCGGGTCCGCAGAAAAGTTTGAATCACAAAATGTTGCCTCTGGGAGAAACCATTCCAGAAACCCCTCATGGTATTCCATATTGACATAGCCGTGTCCGTATCACTGCCAACTTGGAAAGATAATGTGGGATATGAAGAAGGCGATCCCAGAGTAATTTCGAAAATGAAAGGTGGATATCCCAGATTTGTGTTCCATCCACTTGTCAAACAAGTATCCTTTGCTAACCTAGTTGTTTCAGTATTGTTTGGATAGATTTGGAAAGGATGAAGAATCTTTGTTGATTCTAAATTCGCGGGAAGCTACCAATGAATGCCGTACCTTTATGAGGAGGAGAATCACGGAACAAGCAAAAATACACCTTGTTGAATTAGTGGCTACTTCCAATGTTCAATCAGTTTACAGCTTTTCAACTCCCAAGATTTACATAATCCTATTTCCTTCAAAGTACTCCAAGGTTGCCAAGGAATTCTGGCAGCATACTGGAACAGGCATTACATCTAGATTCGCGGAATATTGTCTGATCCAGCTGGATGTATTTTACGTGTTGCCAAAACAAAGAGAACCAGTTACTGGGGGTAAAGTCCAATCGTTCAAAAAGGAAGAAAAATCACAGAGTAAAAGCAGACAAAACTTGGAAAGCAGTAAAGTCGCGGCCATTTTTGTCGAAGAACGATTTGGAAGAAATCTGGATATGAAATTGGAGATAGAACAAGTCAAATGTGCTTTGAAAAAGCGGATTGCTGGTGTATTAGGAGATGCAAATGATTCTGCCGACGCTATCGATGACGGAGATGATAATGAGTCTCTTCGAGATGAAAAAGTAAACCAGGATCATGTGTTTTTGTTCCCATCTGGAATGCAAGCAATTTATTTCAGCCATAAACTCACAATCGCGTTGTATCCGGGGTTAAAGAGTGTCCAATATGGGTAATTCAGCGTTAATCTAGCTTTCCTTATACCGATACCTTAAAAATCCAAGAGAAATTCGGGACTGGAGCACATTTCTTTGGACATGGGTCTACAAAAGATTTGGATTCCCTTGGAAAGCTATTGGAAAAGGAAAACATTTCTGGTTTATACTGTGAATTCCCAAGTAATCCGTTGTTGGAATCACCCCCACTGGAAAAGCTTTGGGGACTTGCCCTTCGACATAACTTTATTCTTATAGTTGATGAAACTATAGGCAATATTGTAAACATCAACATTTTAAATTACTGTCATATCGTCGTGTCTTCACTCACAAAAGTATTTTCTGGAGACTCTAATGTTATGGGAGGCTCGCTTATTGTAAACCCACTCGGCAATCTGGCGAACACTCTCATTGATAAAGTACAAGAACTGTATCAAGACGATCTATGGCATGAAGACGTGTTGTTTTTGGAAAGGAATTCCCGGCATTTTAAATACCGAATTGGAGCCATCAACAATAATACCGAACGTTTGTGTGATGTACTGGTAAAGCATCCGAAAGGTACCCTTCTATTCACGTAGTTAAAAAACTTTATTATCCCAAATATACATGTAAAGAACAATATGAACGATTTGCAATTGGAGAAAAGAAAGGGTATGGCGGGCTTTTTTCGGTTGTGTTGCACTCGAAAGAGCAGGCAGAAAGGTTTTACGATCTGCTGCCAATATATAAAGGACCATCGCTTGGGACTAATTTTACACTGGCTTGTCCGTACACATTATTGGCCCATTATACTGAACTGGATTGGGCCGAGAAATTCGGTGTTTCTCCATGGCTGATTAGAATTTCGATTGGGATGGAAGATATTGACTGGCTGGTTAGCGCATTTGTTACTGCATTGGATAATATATAGTTTAACCTGTACTTGTGGCTTTCCATTGTTGCGAACTCTATGCGGTTAATCTTTGCTTTTCTAATACCGTCTTTCATTCGGTTAAACCCTCGCTTTTCTAATACCGTCTTTCATTCGTCTCCCATTCCGTTCCCGGCGGGTTTGTGTAATACAAACACAATACCGGATTTTTTCCATGAACAGCCGAAATTACATTGTGTGCTATAAAAAGAGAGAGAAACAAGAGTACAATAATGATTACCACAACTGAAAAGACAATGAAAATCGCAATCGTCGGCGCTGGGCCTGGTGGTTTGATGCTTGCAAGTCTACTCAAAAAGTTCAAGTTTACGGATGTTACGCTCTATGAAAGCGATCCTAGTCCCAGCTACCGTAGTCAAGGTGGTTCGTTGGACCTTCACCGTGAAACTGGGCAGTACGCAATGAAATTGGCGGGTTTACACGATAAATTCATGGAAAAGTCTCGATTGGAAGGCGATGGAATGAAACTAGTCGACCAGACAGGCAAAGTGCTAATCAACCACGAATCTTCTGGGGAAGACACATACAATCCTGAAATTGACCGAACTGATTTACGTAAAATCTTGCTGGATTCAGTCCCACCTGAAATTATCCAATGGAATCATAAATTGGTCAAAGTAACTAAAGAAGAAGGGAGCCATACCTTGTATTTTCAAAATGGAAAGGAAATAAAGTGTGAATTGGTCGTTGGTGCTGATGGTGCTTGGTCAAAAGTACGAAAATATATTACCCCGCAGCTCCCCGAATACTCTGGAATATCAATGGTAGATATGGTTATCAAAGATTTTGACAATACTCCTTTGACTGCTACATACAAGGATGGACTCATGTTCTGTCCCTACAACAACAAATTGATAGTCGTTCAAAGGAATGGATATGGAATTGTCCGGGTTTACGCTGGTATGCGTGTTGAAGAATCTTGGCAAAACGAAACTCCAATTGCAAAGGGGATCAATCCAAAGCAGGGTACTTTGGAATACTTTGAAGGCTGGGATGAATCACTGCGTGATTTTATAAAGTATGCTGACGAGGAAAGTATGGTGGTTCGATCAATCTATCAAATGCCTGTAGATTTGGATTACAAATTTCAGGATGGAGTCGTATTGATTGGAGATGCAGCTCATCTAATGTCCCCATTTGCTGGAGAAGGAGTAAATATGGCATTTATGGATGCTGCACGGTTAGCTGAAGAGCTTTGCAAGGACGTTGGGCTCGATACTGCTTTGGATAGGTACTACAAAGACATGAAAGCAAGAGTCAAGCCAGCAATGGCCCAGTCGCTTTCAAATCTAAACAAATTCGTCTGCGATGAAGCACCTCAAAGTGCCTTGGCTGCATTAAGCCCTTCGTGGAATCAAATCCTCCAACGACTATTTGTTAATATCCTCGGTAAAGTCAAACTGCTCTGAATAAAAACTATTGTTTGTACTTTTTTCGGACGAAAACTCGCCCTAACCTGGAGCCGAGTGACAACTTACTATAAATTTGAACGGGATTTCATTCCTACAGATGACTACAGAATCAGGAGTTGAAAAGCAAGTTGATATCGCAATAATTGGTTGTGGTCCTGGTGGATTGATGCTGGCAAAACTCTTGGCACAGTTTGGTTTTGAAAATGTATCCCTTTATGAAAGCGATCCATTTGCTGATTATCGTAACCAAGGAGGCTCGCTGGATTTAAAAGAGGACTCAGGCCAATATGCAATAAAGTTGGCTGGATTGCATGAACAATTTCTGGAATTATCAAGACCAGAGGGCCAGTATTTGAAACTAGCCGACAAGGACGGGGCAGTATTATTTAGCTATGAAGGATCATCAGAAAAAGAAATGTACAATCCTGAGATTGACAGAACTGATCTCAGAAAAATCCTATTGGATGCAGTGGATCCTACAATCATCAACTGGAGCCATAGGCTGAATAGAGTGGAGAAACAAGATGGAAAGAACATACTTTATTTTGAAAATGGAAAGCGAGCGCAATGTGATTTAGTTGTTGGTGCAGATGGTGCCTGGTCCAAAGTCCGCAAGGCAATCTCAGATGCAATACCGCAGTACTCTGGATTGTCAATGGTCGATATGGTTATCAAAGACTATGACAAGACTCACCTTGCTCCGATTTTCTCCAAAGGGCTACTCTTTGCACTCGCTGAAAACAAAGGAATCCTAATCCAAAGAAATGGCTATGGAATCGTAAGGATTTATGCTACAATGCGCATAGAAGAATCTTGGCAAAAGGAAACCCCGATAGCTAAAAGAATAGATTCAAAGAAACTTACTTTGGAAAAGTTTGAAGGCTGGGATCAGTCTTTACTTGATTTCATCAGACTGGCGGACAAAGACAGTATGGTTGTCCGAGGAATTTATCAACTACCAGTGGATATCGATTACGAACAAAAGCCAGGTGTGGTTTTGATTGGAGATGCCGCACATGTAATGTCTCCATTTGCCGGCGAAGGTGTGAATATGGCACTAATGGACGCAGCAAGATTGGTAAAAGAACTATGCAAACACGATGACATGAATGTTGCATTGGAAGAATACTACAAGGACATGCGAATCAGATCATGGCCGTCAATGAAACGATCTTCAGCTAATCTAAATACTTTTTTCAATGAAAGTGCACCAATTCCGGCATTGGCTGTTTTCAAAGCTGTAGCAGGTCAATAAAAAATGTTTATTCTATAGCTGTGGTTGTTTATGTAAGGTAAATTTTAGAATGCCTGGGTGTTATGTCCCCATCAAAAGTTTTGCTTCTAGTCCGCACACGGAGTCCGCCTTGATCGTAATATAGTTGGGTATTATCCAATTCTAGGGATTGCGCTGTAACTGGTCCTATGGAAGTTGGAGAAGGAAGGGCGGTATCTGAATCAGCTGAATTAAGTGCTGAAGCTATCGTAGGGTGGTGAGAACGCCGTTTTGCTGAAATTGAATTAACTTCGCTAGCAGGAGCGCTTGTCGAAATCTCTAGCCCTAAAACGCTCCAGGTGGTGGAGGATTTTGGTCGTAGCGTTCGATTAGTAGCACTCGCTACATCCGAGGCAACTGATTCGGTCGCTGAATATGGAGGAGGGGATAACGGCTCTTTATCAGGGGCCAATCCAAGCTTTTCAATAGCAGACAGGCCGACAATAGTGGCTTGCTGTTGCACAATTTGTTTGTAGGACTCTGTTTGTTTTTGAGCAAAACTCACAGCTGGCTGAGCGTACTCTGCCACGGAATTTGCAACCGATTTCGCTTTCACATCCAGTCCATATTGTCTGGACAGTTGCCCCAGAGAAAATGCAGCATTGCCTAAAGCGTCAGTGTATGTGAATGGTTTATCAGAAGTCTGAGATGAAGTTTCAGACACATTGAACAGCTCATCTTGGCTCACTTCATCAATATTTGGCAGTTTTACCGGCTGTTTAAAGTTGGACATTGATGATGAACTCATCCAATCATCATTTGGGGATTTGTACTGTTCCATGTGTCTTTCGACATTTTCAATATATTTGGAAATTGATCTAGTTCTGCGGGATTGGGTTTGGAATTGCGATTCTAATGCTTCTCCGACTATTGAGGCATTCACCATTGATTCCTGCTCATCATCTTCAATTTCTTCATGAGTGACAGAGTCAAGTGCTTTGGTAACATTTGGGAGCGTCCCTTTTAGTGTAACATTGCTGTGCATTTCAATTTCCCCCTCTGATAATTCGTCACTCTTGAAAGGCGATCCATTCAAGTCTTCAAAGTCCCAGAAAGACAAATCATCCATGTTTGGCAACATTACGTATGCTTCCAAGGACTGTTTAATTCTTCTTTCAATTACTTGATTAACCATCTGAATTTTTATAAGTTTGTTTGAGATAATTGGTTCAACTTCCAATTCCAACTTTAATTCCGGCTGCCTGTAAAATCCAAACCAGATCCTATTTGATTCCCAGAATGGCTTGATTTTGAATAGCACTCTTGCAGAGAATTTGTTGATTTTTACTGCGACTACAATTGGAACCGTAATCGGTTTCATGTACGCATCCCACGCTGGCACTGACAAGGAAGCCTGAGTCGCAGCTTCTACACGAACACCTCCGGTATAGTCAATATCCATCTCAATCAGCATATCTCCGTCGACAGAGATATTCACTAATTTTGGATTGGAAAGCACTGGTAATGAATTTCCAACGTCTACCTCCCGAATTACAATGTCGCCTAGGAAACTAGCATTTTCGTCACCATCTACATGAGTTGTCAGTTACCCTCTTCATAGTTGTGTCTAGAAAGACGTTTAGTCACCCAATCCTTTACATTTTGATTAGCATGGATCGCTACAAACCTAACATTAGCATAAGCTACATTCTCCCGACTAGAGCGTTTAGCCACGCTGTAGCTAGTAACTCCTCCGAATCCGAAGTGGTATTGGCAACCAGTTTCTTCATAGCCTCAACGTGCTGCCGCACTGGATCTACTTCCTGATAAAACAATGAAAGGGCAGCAGAGTCTGCAAATGCAGGCAATTTTGATGCTCGACGTAGCATAATGAACCAATCTTCTTTTTCCGATGATGTGGGTGTGTAAATGTACAATTCCCTGTCCATATTCAGCATGGCTTCATCGTACGCCATCAAAACTATAGGATTATGTCTAATAAACAGTTCATGGTCTGTCAGGGTATCCGGATGTAATAAAATCTTGTACTGAGGTATTAATATAACTTTGGCACACTCGACTTGTTTCTCGTCAGTATACAGAAACAGCGTCTTGTGCTTCAACACTCCGAAACAGTCCATGTACTTTACTTTTGGTGCTTCCTGTTCCTCAACCTCATTTCCCATGAATCGCTGTGCTAAAAAGTACGAAAGCGACTTTGATTTTGTATAAAGCGACGAAAACGTCGAAACCCAAGTGGTTTGTTCTTGTTAGTCTACTCGTACCTTCTACGGGCTGATCAACAACCTTTTCCAGCACTTCGCTCATCGATAGCGGCTCTTTGGAGATCCTTATCCATCCTGTCCAGGTCAATTGTTTGTCGCCGGTTATTTTGATACTGACGGGAGACGAGGATACAATAGCTGTTGTGTTGTAAAAGTAAATGAATATTATGAATGAGATGATAATTAGTGTGAAAATGATCCCCGATGCAAATGCGATAATGATCGGTAGCTCTACAATCATCTTATGGTGAAAAATAAAACAAAAACGTTTTCCTGACATGTGAAATCACGTGACTTATCAGCAAGAACTAAAGGAACAATGAATGAGATGGGTATGAAATCAGAAATATATTGGTAAGATTTTAAAAGTCGCAAGTTTGCACAGTAGGCTATAAAATAACAAAACACTTTATAAATTAAATCGAATAACAAGACACTTGGTCTTCATCTTTAGAGTGACACGAAGGGCTTTCTTCGTCATCACACCAAATTTCTTCATATTCATACCGGTCAAAAACAGTCATTTCTTGTCCAGTTTCAATGTTGTGCATGCTCTTGCCGGATTTGAACATGTACTTTATCAACTTTTTGAATTCTTTATGGCCGTTTTGATTGCCAGCAATGTAGTCCCACGATTTTTCTTGTATTGAGTCCGGCTCTACGCAATCTTGGTTTGACAGGTAATTGTTGATTGACGAGACTGATTTGTGACGGGGATGGAATGGGTTTCCTGTATTGCCTGAAAACGGAGCTGATACTGCTCTTGTTAGTGGTTTCCAGTAAGAATCGTCCTGCTCCTTTTCTAAAACCGCATTTAATTGTCGTAGTTGACGCTCCCCTCTCGTCTCTGGCCGAGCCTTTGGAAGCCGTTCGCGCACTGAGCGCCTATTGTGTTCATTCAATACTTTATGGACTGAGTGCCTATGGTGTTCATCCAACACGTTGTTCAACCTCTGTAATTGCTTATCCCCTTTGGTTTCTTGAATTTCTGGGATGTGTAATTCCTTTTTAATTTTGTTGAGCTTCTTGTGTCGTTCAAACAGTAGCTCCAACTCTGCCAAATCACAAAATTCGCTATTTTCTCTTTCTAGAGGGTGTTCAGGCTCGAAATCTTCGTCATGCGCTTCTAATCTGAAATGTGAGAGAGGGGTCCAATTAAAGGATGGGCCAACGGTTTGGGTTCCAAATGAACATATCGAACTTGCGTCATCTGCCTTGTCGTTATTTACTGAATCTTCAACGTCGGATGCATCGCCAAATAATTCAGGGTACACTTCTTGGTTTGGAAATTGGCCAACCATAATCGATCTCTTAAATTCGTTATCATTAAATATTCTTTCTAATATAGTATCCATATCAACTCCTCTTGGTTTTCTTTCTATTTCCGACTCTTTTTCATGTTCCAGTTTCGTTTCTGATGAAACTGTTTTTTCACTTGCATTGCTCATCCTACGTATGTAATGAGGGTTGAACTGAGCACTTTCTGTAGCTTCTGAAGAGTGTTGGGTTTCAAATAAATTTGGCCATTCCTCTGTTGGTGTTCGTATAATATCAATTACTTTTACTGGAGAATCTTCAACGAAAAAAGTCTCTCCAAAAAACGATTTAATATTGTCGCTGATAAATTGTACACTTATTAATGAGTGTGATTGTTTTTCTAGCTCGCGCTTTTGTTCTTGTAGCGACAATCTCTTTTCCACGCTTTCCAGCTCTGATTCCACCTCTGGAAGCTGTAAGGTATTAATTTTCTTTACGGCTCTCCTCAGTTTGATTTTGGCAGAGTCCACCAAGTTCTTGAGTATCTTTTTCCCACCCGTTTCCTGCTCTTGCTTCTCTTTCATGTAATTAGATATGATTTTTAGCGCTTCCTGGTGATCGTGGGAGTCGTCTGGTGTTTCCTCTGGCACTCCCAAGATCTTAGTCAGGTCTTTTGATCTGTAAGTATGAGTATCTGTATCCGAATCGCTGACATGAGAGTTTTCCGAGTGTATTTTAATTACTACCTTTTTCTTGGTTTTTGGTTCTAGGTTAACCTAGTAGATACTTTCCTGCCTTGGTACAGATGGAGGCAATTCTGGTTTTCCAAAGATTCTTGTCAAATCTTTTCTCTTTGCATTCTTCTCGATTAATTTCTCTGCCTTGACAACAATTGAAAGTTTCTCCTTTCTTTGGGGTATCCCGCCATCAATCAATGTCTCTTCTTTTACTGTTTGGCGCTTTTTATTTTTAAATAAACCTCCAGATGTGCTTGGTATTTGCTGGATTTTTGTCAAACCCTTGTGTCTCGCATCGTTACTGTCATTGGTAATCGTTGCGATTGAAAATCTGCTATCCTCCATATTGTTTTTCGACCGATCCTTTTTCTTTCTTGAGAACAAAGTAAACTTTTTAAAAAGCTGTGGTGACATCACGATATCTAATTTTAGTTAAATTAAACAACGCGTCTATTTAGAGTAGCTGGATTAAGAACACACAGGACTTTGATATTTCCTATTGCCCTATTCTCTGTTGTATATCATCAATTTATCCCATAGCTGACTATATGATAGGCAATTTGGTGATACAAAGTTGAGTTTTGGGATTATCTTGCGGTGTCCATGAGAATGCTCAGACAATTGAGATTTGGTGGTTAGTACCAGAATGTGTATAAAAGACTAATTCGGGTTGTGATTCACACTAAAATGAGCTTATCAACTAGGAATTTTGTCGGTTAAAATCGCCGAGTAAAGACAGAAGGCTATGCTCACCGTAGCCGCATGACGTTGCTTTTTTAATATTCGAATTGCAAGCACCTTTTCAGGGTCCAACCGCGTATAAAAAAGCGAATCCCAAATATCTCTATTCAAATGCAAACCGTATTCCTTTTGATTAGCTCCATCGTTGCTGCCCCAACAATTATGTGTCCACAGGTTATGCCTCAATGCTATCCATGCCCAACCCCAGGGCAAGTCTGTGTTATTGTCAGGGAAGGTTGTCTATCTGCACAATGTGTCAATACCGATGCTAACGGAAATGCAATTTGCCCACCACATTCAACTTGTTTCCCTGACCCAAATGACAAATAGGGTTAAATAAATAATTCTAGAATTACTTGCGTTTAATGGTGTTTTAAAGGCTTGATTAACATACAGGTGGTATGATGCCGCTAGAGGTCCATCTACCAAAAGTCCTTTGCTACCAGCTTCACAACATTGCATTAATTAAAGATTGGTATATAAAAGCCCGACTCTGAAATCATTTTATTGGGGTTCATCAATTCTAGATCTATTATCCATGTATTTCGTGCTGGCTCCTTTGTTTGATTTATTTCCAAGATTAGCCGTATTTCTGACATCTTTCTTTGCAAAAATCTCCAACAATAGATAATACAGCTTCAAGTACAGATATATCATAAACGTCATTGGCTGGATAAGTACTACGTCCAGCTTCAATACAAATGTGTGGGTAAATGGATCGTCGGTATCTATTTCTGATATAAACGCTGTCAAGCAACCGAAATACACATTGAAGAATACATATATGATCAACAAGTACACCGCAGTCTTGTATTTGGATGAAATATAGTGTAATTGCTGCTTGTTTGACTTTTTCTTTGATATTTTGTATATTCCAAAGAACATTAAAACCAAGAATCCGCTATTAAAAACCACCTCGAGGAGTGAAAAGATGGGGCTGCCATATTTGTACCATAAAGCAAAAAAGTTTGTCTGTTGCGAGCTGATGTACAACAAATCTTTAAATGCACGGCCTATATTAGCATTTTATACTTCCATTGGTAAGCAAATACAAACCTCCGGTGGATATCCGTAGATAATTCACCCTTTCTATCGATAGAAATGTAAATAGCGGTTGATAACACTGAATCAATTCAATTCCTGTAAATAGACAAAAATAGGTGAGCAACCAAATCGTTAGGTTGATCAACCACTTTACAATTGAGCTCTCTGGGTATAAAATCAAACCATACGCCAACAATGCAATTGCTATATTGGTCAGTATCACCCCGAATAGGAAATATTGCATTCGCAAGTACTGTCGCGCTCCATTGAAATATATTATCAGCAGCGTGTCTACTATGTAAAAGAATATTCCCAGTGAACACACAATGTATACTATTTGGTTGAGTGCCTGATCTGTGCTGGTGTTTATGAATTGCTGCATTATTGGAGAGTTTGCTACGTCATCGGCAGGCAGAAACTGCAAAATCAACGGACTACCGCAGACTATTTGATTAAGCTGTAGCCCAAGATTACTACCCTGCTATCAGGGAAGATGAATTGGTTCCATTCGAACCAGAACTTTAAAGGATGGACTTGCATGGCAGATCCCGGTCATAGCAAGGCAGCTTTGCTCATCATATGTAGATGCATCTCGGTGATTCTTTTAGTTTTCAAAGAAAAACTTGTTTTCGGCCCAAATCGGTTTCCACCAAAATAATTCGGCAGGTCCCGGAAAGTCTTTTTTAGACAAAAAGCTTCAAAAAAGTTTTCGACAATGATTTTAATACCCTTACTTGTTGGAGCAGCAACCGCTCAAATATACTACAATGGATATAGTTTTGCAAAGACTGGAAACAATTACTACACTTCGTGTGACTGGAAAAGTGCACCTTATTCCTCAGTTGGATCAGCACAAAGTGACTGCGATGGGAAATGTGGGGGGGATTCGCAATGCTCGCACTACTCTTGGCAAGCTGGGTTTTGTAATTTAAGGTCAGGATTAGTTGGGGATGATACAATTGTAGGAGGGAGTCATTGTGGGATATATGTCCCTTCCTCTTCAGGATGTACCGCTACTGATGCCTCATTAACTTGCCCTCGTTCAAATAAGCCTAATCCGCCCCAAGCAACAACACCTTCGAATCCAGGAACTAGCAACAATGGCGGGACTGGTGGAAGTACCAATCAGAATCAAAATACAGGAAACAATAACGGAGGTAATACGAATGGCGGGGGAAATACAAACGGTGGTGCTAATCCTGGAAACAACAATAGCAATCCCGTGAATAATCAGAATAGTGTATCAACAACTGTGGGAAATAGAGGAGGTGCAATGCCAACAAATCCTCCGTCTACACAACCCCCAGCCTCTACTGCAAGGTATTAGCAATTTAACAGCAGTAACATTGTGAATGGCCCAAACTCACAAGCATCATCCCAAAGCGGACCAATACCCACAACCGCAAACTCAAACTCAGGATCACCGCAAAATGATCCGCCTGGCTCATCTTCACAATACTGGATATATATCGGTATAGCAGCTGGATGTGTGATTGTGATTGGAATAGTGTCTGTATTTGGAGTTAGTAAAAGATTAAGGAAAGATCAAACACTAGTGGATAGTACAATATCTGAAAAACCAAAGGATCTGGAAAAGAATTTTTACAGTTCAGACATCAGTTCAAGAACAACATCCGCATTCGCAAGTGAAAGGGGGACATTGTCTGGTGGTGATAACGAATTTAGAGTATTTCACTTTTCGTATGAATCACAGCTTCAATCTGTCACTGGGAGTGCATTACAAGACCAGTTTAACCAACTCCAACCTGCTGGATTATCCAACATCTCCATGTCGCCAAGTGCAAATATCTGGAAAGGACACTATCAAAAGATTTACCTATTGGCTAATGAAAATGGAACGAGAATATTCCTTGATCTTGTGAAATTCTTTCTATTCCCTGTAAACACCAAATTCACTGTAATTATTAATTCATCGTAGGCTACTTTTGATTTGCTAGAAGATGAGTATCTTGTTATTGAAGAAAGAGATGAAATACAAATCAAACAGCATTTGTTCAATGATACATTTGAAGCAATGAATTTGACATCTGATGAAGCCGGATTACTGCCAATGTCTTGTCTGCCCTATCCCAAATTCGCTCCTAAACTGATTCTAGTCCACTTGCCAGAATTCGCACATGAACATATCCCAGATTTAGAATTAATAGAATACGCCAAGGCGCTATATCCAGAGAAAATAGAAACGAGGTCGGCCAAAAACTACATGTCTATTGAAGGCGGGAAAATACACGAAGCTGGCATATTTGATAGCGTACTTGATAATTCTAAAATTGTGCTATGTGGCACTGATGTGATGGTTCAGTACATGCACGAAAAACTATTGAATTTCTCATCTGAATTTTGGACTTATATGGACTCTAGTGTTGTCAACGAAGATTACGACGTTTTTAGCGATGTGTATGAGGATTATGCTCCTTATGAAGAGGATTATTGAATATTATGAATATATTAGAGTTTAGAATGAGGTCTTTGTCTACAGCTTGAGATACTCGCACTTCAAGTATTTTGTGATAAATTTCAACAGCTCAATTTCAAGAAAATAGGTGTATGCTATCCTCGAGCCAATGGCGTTTGGAACGCAGTAAACGACAGCTATCGCTTGAAGCAGTAGCATTCTTAATGCCAACTGCTGAATGACGTATTTCGGGCACGACGCAACCTGGGTTCTCATCTAGTATACCCCGTAGGAACCATGAATCGAAAATATATTCATCGTGAGCGCATGCGGCAGATATTTCAACGGTAATGGAACGGTTTTGTGCTGAATTTCTCTGATTGTGTGTTTGTGGCTTTGATCCATTCTTTCCAATTTGATGAACGACTTTCTGATTAGCATTGGATTAAAACAACCTGAAATCAGCGCTACATTCGTCCCAATAGGCACTAGGACAGTCTACGTCAACGATCCAATCAAGCAACGGCAGCAAGAATTTTTAAATAATTCGGTTTCAACGGGCAAGTACAGTTTTATCACATTTATTCCAAAAGTATCTTTCTATTGATCCTAGTTTTTGTTTGAATTCTTTTCCAAATATGCGAATCTGTTCTTTTTGTTTACTGGGACGGTTCAGTTGATTGGACAATTATCGCCGACATCTCGATACGGGACAATTATTCCACTATCTATCATTGCATTGATTACAGCATCTAAAGAAATCGTGGAAGATAACAAGAGACATATCCAAGATAGGACTGTGAATACCAGGATAGTAAAAGTGTTACGTGGATCATTTTTTGAAGAATGTCTGTGGAAAGATATTGTGGTTGGGGATGTTGTTAAAGTCGAAAATGCATCTTATTTTCCTTCAGATTTAGTCATTCTTTCTTCGTCAGAACCCGACGGTCTTTGTTTTATTGAAACATCAAACCTGGATGGGTAAATTCGACTAATCTCAGAGAAACAAATTTGAAAATTAGACAGGCGATACCGGAAACCGCAGACTTGGTTAGCCCCGAATCTGCTTCGCGGTTGGATGCTGTTATTAAGTCTGAATTGCCAAACAATTCGCTTTATACTTTTGACGCCACTTTGAATATTAAGGACAAGAAATATCCAATTGGACCTAACCAGCTTTTGCTAAGAGTATTCCGCGTTTAAATTAGGGTGCGCAGCTAAGGAATACCAAATGGATTTATGCAGTAGTGGTATTTACTGGACACGAAACCAAATTGATGATGAATTCAACGTAACTATCCGCTAATCTAGTGCAACTCCAATTAAGCGAACCAAAGTAGAAAATATGGTCAATTCTGAAATCATCCTCTTGTTTTTCGTGCTGCTAGTAATGGCATTGATCTGTGCGTTTGGTCAGTTGATTGCAGATGTAAATTAAACTAATGTAGTTCACAAATCCCTTTGATGCAGAAATATTAATGAGCACTAATGGCGGTTTACTGGCATTTATTACAAATGTACTTACGTTTATCATCTTGTTCAACAATTTGATTCCCCTCTCGTTGATTGTTACTGTTGAGATTGTAAAAATGGTTCTTGGGCAATTCATCAACTCAGATTTGGATTTGTACTATGAAATCAACGATACTCCAGCAACTGCAAAGACATCCTCGCTAGTTGAAGAGTTGGGACAAGTGGATTTTATTTTCAGCGATAAAACTGGAACTCTTACTAGAAATATTATGGAATTCAAGATGGCAAGTATTGGTGGGATTGCCTATGCTGAACAAGTGCCCGATGATAAGAGGATCCATGTAGATGAAAACGGACGCGAAGTGGTAGCTGGATATTTATTGTAGGGATACCATGTGTTTAGTAGAATCCAACAGCACAAGGACAAGGGAGTCAATTCTCAAATTATTAATGATTTTCTCACTCTACTCGCTGTTTGCCATACTGTCATACCAGAAATTGATGATTTAGACCCTTCGAATATAACATACCAAGCATCTTCGCCTGACGAAGCCGCGCTGGTTGACGGTGCCAAGTCATTGGGTTATCTATTCCATACCAGAAAACCAAAGTCTGTAACTATTGCTGTCAATGGGGAAGACCAAGAGTTCGAAGTATTGAATATCAATGAATTCAATTCTACTAGAAAGAGAATGTCTATTGTAGTGAGAGCCGCTGATGGCAGGATCAGACTGTTCATAAAAGGTGCAGACACAGTTATTTTTGAACGACTATCAATTGACAACCTATTCTTGCCAGCAACTCAGCAGCATTTGGAAGAGTATGCAAATGAAGGATTGCGAACGCTGGTATTAGCATACCGCGATATTCCAGATTATGAATACCTGGAGTGGGTCAAAGTACACCAAGCCGCAGCCACTACCATTACCGACAGACAAGATGCGTTAGACAAGGCAGCGGAAATGATTGAAACTGATTTGCGATTGCTTGGCGCGACTGCGATTGAAGATAAATTACAGGATGATGTCCCAGATACTATCCATACTTTAATGGAAGCTGGAATCAGAGTTTGGGTATTAACTGGGGATAGACAAGAAACAGCCATCAATATTGGATTCTCTTGCAAATTGATTACACCAGATATGCTTATGATGATTTGCAACGAAACTACACACTTTGAAACAAAGGAATTCTTGCAACAACGGCTATCACAATTAAAATCGTCACTTGATGTTGGAAGTAGCGCATTCAACAAATGGAAAGGATTTGAAAGAGGTGTCTATGGTGATTACAAGTTTGATAAAGATTTCGGTGTCGACATGGAGGTAATTATTATTAATTTAGCCAATGGCATTGATTATTGACGGAAAGAGTCTTAATTTTGCCCTCGAAGATGATGTCAAGGATACTTTTCTTGAACTTGCTTTATTATGTAAGGCAGTTGTCTGTTGTCGAGTTTCGCCGTTGCAGAAAGCACTGGTTGTTAAATTGGTGAAGCAAAATGTTGGTGGAGCGATTACTTTGGCAATCGGTGATGGTGCTAATGACGTGAGTATGATTCAAGCGGCACACGTTGGTATTGGGATTTCAGGCCAAGAAGGTCTTCAAGCAGCCAGAAGTGCCGATTTTGCAATTGCACAATTCAAATACTTGCGAAAACTCTTGCTAGTGCATGGTGGCTGGGCATATTCTCGAATATCCAAAGTAATCACAATCTGTTTCTACAAAAACATTACTCTATACCTCATTCAGTTTTGGTTTACACTCAACAATAATTTTTCTGGGATGACATTGTTCGAAACTTGGTCTTCAGTCTCTGCCTATAACGTATTATGGACTCTGCTCCCGCCATTTGTCCTCGGTGTTTTTGATCAATATGTTACTTCACGAACATTAGATTCATATCCTCAAATGTATAGAATAGGGCAAAATGATACATTTTATAACCACAGGGTCTTTATTTACTGGATTCTCAATTCATTCTTCCATTCACTTGTCATTTTCTATTTCTGGGCATTTGTTATTGGCAATGGCGACATTCTTTTGGGCGGCCGTGATGTTGATAACTGGGTATTTGGTATTTACGTTTATGCCTCGACTTTGGTTACTGTAATCATCAAACACTGTCTTGTGGTCGATGTTTTTGTTGATGCAACTTTTATTGCATTTGGTGGTTCATTAGCAGCTTACTTTGTGGTTTTCCCAATGTATGCGTTCATAGGTCCGCTAGCCGGCTTCTCCAGAGAACTCTACAACACCAACTTTGCATTCATTACAACGCCTGCATTCTGGTTTGGACTCTTACTGCTGCCAATTCTAGTGAACTTTAGAGATTTTGTATGGAAATTCTATAAACGCAGCGTCACTCCGCAGTCATACCATATTGTCCAAGAAATTCAAAAGCTTAATATTGCCGATCATAGACCACGACGCGAATGGCTGCGTAAAGCGGTGCATAAAGTACGAATGAATCAACGTATCAAGCAGACCAGAGGCTATGCTTTCTCGCAGAATGAAGGCGGGCAAGAAGATTTGATTAGACTGTACGATACGACTCTAAGGAAGCCCCGTGGCTAATATACATAATAAATTGTGTCTAGTTTTTCAAAAGATATTCTTCCGTTGACATTGATTCGCATTTATGCATTTATGCGGAGTTGGGGCCAACAGTTCATCCTGGATATAAATTCAATTTTTTCCGCACAATGATTATCATACATGGAAAAGGAAAACAAGCGACTGAAAACTGCAATGAAGCTATTTATCTTCACCAGAGATCTACGATTGCACGACCACTTGGGATTGCTAAACCAGACCAACGTCCTACCAATATTCGTATTCACTCCCCAACAGATTACTACCAATGCATACTTTAACCATTACTCTTGCCGGTTCCTAATCGACTCATTGCAGGATTTACACCGACAGCTGCAAAAAAAGAAGTCAAAACTATATATTTTTTACGGCGAATATCCAGATATCCTCAACCAAATTACAAGCAAGCATGAAATACAAAAAGTAGTTATGAGTTTGGATTGCACGCCGTATTCTAGAAAGAGAGATCAGATTATTAGTGATTGGTGTAAACAGAACCGAATTGAATTCAATCTTGTTGAAGATTACAATATTCACCCGCTAAGCAAGATTAGGAATGGAAAAGGTTCGTTTTACAAGGTAGCCGCGATTAACAGCAGGTGTTTACTCCTTTCATGAACACATGCCTAGGATTTGGGCAGCCAGTTCCCCAGGAATGCAATACCACATTTGTAACAGATAATTTAGACTTGGCAGTGATTCCGTTTGAAAGGTACAATTCGTTCTGCAATGCCAAGGTTTCCTTGCCTGGTGGGACAGATGAAGGCTTAAAGATTTTGGAAGGTGTCAAAAAAGGCAAATATGATGATTATGCGAATACCAGAAACTTTCCTGCCATGGAAACTACTGATCTAGCAACTTATTTGAAGTTTGGGAATGTGTCTATCAGGCATGTCTTGTCATTAGTCAAAAGCAATGTGGTGCTCAGGAGCCAACTGTACTGGAGAGAATTTTACTTTCATTTGACGTATCATATGCCATCTGTACTGCAAAAACAAGTGTCTGATTTGCCAAATCAGCAAATGAAACTGCAAGTCAGTTGGAACACTGGCCCTAAATTGCTTCAGCTGTGGAAAGATGGCTTGACTGGGTATCCAATAGTAGATGCAGGGATGCGACAGCTCAAAGAATCTGGGTTGATGCACAATCGAGTAAGAATGATATGTGCCATGTTCCTGGTAAAAAATCTGCATATTGATTGGAGACTCGGAGAGCAATATTTTGCTCAGCAACTACTAGATTATGATCCAGCCCAAAATAACGGAGGTAGCTATAGCTAACTCAGGATGGCAATGGTGTGCAAGCACTGGTGTGGATACGACCCCATACAGAATATTTAATGTCTGGTTGCAAACTAAAAAGTTTGATGCGGATGCAAAATACATCAAGACATGGGTGAAGGAATTGAAAAAAGTGCCAGCTCGTGATATTTTGCAGTGGTCGTCTGCGAAAAGTAAGGAACACGGGGTTTACGTGGCTCCTGTTGTGGATCACCCAGAAAGTGTTGCTATAGCAAAGCGAATGCTCAGAGGCGAATTAATTGATTGGGGTGAATAAAGTGTTTTGCCTCAGAAATGTGAAACATCAGCCTCAAATGGGGCTTGTCACTATAAATTTTTTTGAAATCTCATAACCACAAATGTCCGAAGAAATCCCTGTAATGCAAACCAAGGATGAAATTACTGAAGATATTCCTACAATGGAACCTGTAGAAAATCAAGAATCAAAGATGGAAAGTGCAATTGAACAAATCGAGCACAAAGTAGAATCTGCAATTGAAAATGTTGAACACTCTGTCCAAGTCGCTGTTGAAACTGTCAAGGAAGACTTGGAGCATGCAATTGGAAATATCGAATCCAAAGTTGAAGACGCCGTTGAGGAAATCAAGGAAAAAGTCGAAGCAGTTTTGGAAATTGTCAAAGAGCATGCGCAAGAAGAAGCCAAGACACTGCCTGAATCTGAAGAAACTGATGATGCACCTCTTACGAAAGAACGCGAAGTTGAAATTGTCAATGAAGTTGTACAAGATAAAGAACCAGAAATTGCTGTCGCTGCCGAACCAGTTCAAGCCGTGGAAATCCTACAAGAAAAAGAACGAGGTATGGATAGTAAAAGAACTTTATCCATATTTGAAAGCAGCTTATCTAAACCGCTTTCAAGATCTGCTACAGACGGGCCAATGCAAGCAGCGTCCGCAATCACCACATCTGTTTTCCGTACGAATCCAGTACTGGATGAAGTATTGTTTGGACTACACGCTATCAAAAACAATGACCCGTCGGTAACTGTTTTCGACTGCAAAAACTTTGCACTAACTCATGAACAAGGCTTGGCCCTTGCTGAAGCAATGAAAGCAAACGCTTTTGTTACAAAGCTCGAACTTTCCAATTGCTCAATCCAAACTGCTGTTGTAGTTGAATTAGCAAAAAGCTTAATGGAAAACTCTACACTCCAGTACTTGAACTTGGAAGGTAACCATATCGGACCAAAAGGTATGCGCGAATTAGGTTACTTGCTCGCATACAACAAAACCTTGTTGGAACTCAAGTTATCTCACCAAAAAAGCATAACTCCAGCTGGTACTGATGCCGAACAAACCTTTGCTGAATCAATGAACAAGAATACCACCTTAATCAAGCTGGGGTTACAATTCCGTAATGCTGCTTGCCGTGATAGGGTTGATCGGGCTGTAACAAGAAACAAGGAAATTGCAAGAAAGTTAAAGTGGGCAAACAAATAAAGATCGTGTTATTTATTCGGTCGATTGCTCATATCTCTCGTTCTCGGATCATGTGGAGATTTATAGTTTCCATCTTCCAATTACAAAATATTTGCCACGTATGTTGAGTCAAATACTTTGCCAAAATGACCAATGTGTTATCAGAAAAGCAGAAAATGTTATCCGGGCAAGCATATTATGCATTAGATCCAGAATTGCTTTATGAACGAGGATCAGCAGCTGAAAAGCAGAAGCGGTTAAACGCAACAGACCCAAGAATCCCTGCCGATCAAGCAGTACATTTGAAATTGCTCCGAGAATGTTTTCATAAAGTCGGTCAAGGATGCCATGTACAAACTCCAGTTTATTTTGATTATGGGTACAATATTGAATTGGGAGAGAATGTTTACTTCAATGCGGGATGTGTTCTCCTGGATGTTTGTAAAATTACCGTAGGCAATGGCACTCTTTTCGGCCCTAATGTTCAAGTCTATACGGCAGCCCATCCATTGGATCCAGTAACAAGAAGTAAGGCTATTGAAATGGGCTATCCAATCACAATAGGGAAGAATGTCTGGATTGGGGGGAGTGCTGTTATACTTCCTGGCGTCACAATTGGTGATGATAGCGTGGTTGCTGCCGGATCCATAGTTACAAAGGATGTTCCAGCTGGTGTTGTTGTTAAAGGGAATCCTGCACGTGTTTATCGAAAAGCTGAGTAAAGAATCTT